>JAAIXJ010000024.1:376739-535523 GCA_013403705.1 Heliconius hermathena | reverse complement strand
ATTTCTAGTTTATTGCATGATATATGAAACATTCTAACTAAAAGAGGAAAAAATAAAACCATATACCTTGAATTGGATCCCTGCGATCCTTACGCGTTTATTTAAAAATGCATAAAATTTTACTCAAAATCAAACACTCCTCGTAACTCAACAACTAGTTCTCATATATCAGCGGTGACAAGTGACACGTGTGCAGATTAGTGCTGCCACTACTCAAAAAAAATCTACCAAAATTTATTTTTAAAATAGCTCTGTTAACACATATTTTCAAAGGTGCCCCTGTTCTAAGCTACCCTCCTCCCCCCTACTAACGTTTGCGCGGGAAAATGTGCCTTCTGGCTTACATCAGTAACTCTTATAGCAAAAAGCAGAAGAGCGGGAAATGTTGACAGTTGACACATTGCAATACTATATTTGACAGTTGACATTGTAGTACGGTAGTCTCCTAATAATATATTAAAAAATAATGAAAAAAAGTTTATTTAATTTCCTTATTTCACACTATATTAAATTAGTTTATTAAAAAACAATGTTTCTTAAGCTGTTATCTATTTGAGTAAGAAATTAATAGTTATGATTACACATATTATACTTATTTAATAAAATATAAAGTTTACAAAAACTGATTTTCAAGTAGAAAAAAATTAGAAATGAATGTATATTACATAGTGAGTATATTATATTCAATTATACTTGGTGAACTTTGGGATCCATTGTAAGTTCATTCACTTTTATAAGATCTAGAAGTGTCTTCATCAAGTGCCTTCACATTTTTGCTATATGTTTTTTTATGACTGGAAATGTACGGATCTGATGTGTATAGAAGACTATGAAATACATCCTCAATTGTAGCTGGTCGAGAGCACTTTCTGGCATGATTTAGGTGAAATATTTTATAATCTTTATTACGGGATTCTAGTGCACCACAAGGTGCAACGAGGTCCCAAGAATACATAAGCATTCATCTCGTTCGTTTGTTAAATTCCTTAAATACATGTATTGCGCTTTTGTTAAATCTAAATCAATGAGGACACTCAATGTTTCTTGATCCGATAGCAATATAGAGACATTCGATCAACAAGCTTTAGTTTTTCCACGAGTTTTGCTTCTAATTCTCCTCCTATGGAAGCCCTGAACGTAGACCTTGCAGATGTGTTCAAAGCCATATTCACTAAATAGCGCGGTATTTTTTCGCCTCTTCGTTGATTCTGATGAGTCCCCATAAGAGACACAGGATCTTCCGCATCTTTCAGAAGACGTCGATGTTCTTCAGTTCTCAGGTGCTTACTTCTTCAATGATTGGTAAGGTTCACAAACATTCAGAATCTAACCAATTTTCAACAAACTTCGTGTTTTCTCCACACAACGTGACATTGGCTCAAGTGATATGTGCTCTTTTTTCTCTTCACTTATAGTTAATATTTTTTATAGGAATATAATCACAAAAACCACAACATAATAATTTGTTTTAAAATCTACATACAAAAAAACAGCTTTTTAAAAATATATAACACTTTATACCTATTTGCACATTTTTTTAAGGAAATTATGATTAAAGTATCGATGCGAACAACCTGAAATAGACATTCTTACGTATTACAATTTCTCACAGTAAAAAAAAATATTCCAAATGTAATTCACGAAAAAATAATTCATTACATTAAAGTTACACTATAATACTATTACAAAAAATAGAAAGTGCGTCAGGGATGACTTTAGTAAAAACGAATTTTGATCTGCCGTTGTTCTACCATTTTCCAGAGTGCGGGGGTTCAGTGCAAAAACTGGAAGTCTTTTCTGAAATTCAGGATTAACTTAGCCAGAGCCCTTTTATTTGATACCTCACTTGAACTAGCGGCTTTAATATCATTTTTTTTCTGGCTAGTATATTTTAGGATTTTACCACGAATGTATAGTATTATTTTTTTTCTAACCTAGCACTATCTGTAGATGTTAGCTGCGAAATTTAATAATTCCAGGTCAACTGAAAGTACCCTATGAATTTTGATTTACTTTATAGTGTCGAAATAAAAAAACAGACAGACAGACGGACAACAAAGTGATCTTATAAAGGTTCCTTTTTTTAAAAGATACGGAACCCTAAAAATAACAAAAAAATACTTATAATTTTTTTTGTTGGTACAGCGATCGAGAGTCGGTTAAAAATAGAAATTTGTCGTTTTTTTAAACATATTTGTAAATCCTAATGTAAAAATCAGCTAATTGAGTCTCAATTGGTCAGTTTTAAATCCAATGTAGTGGTAGGAGAGTCACGCTGTAATCCACATATATAAGAGTAAGGAGCACCTTGTATCAATATATTATCCATACTTATTAAGAAAACGTATAAAAATTTGAACGTAGCGGGACTTAAAGTAAAGTAGCGGGGTCAAATTTTTATTAAAAAACATTGTTAATTTTTTTTAAAAAATGTTATACATTTTCTTAATAAGTATGTTTCTTTCCTAAGTGTGGAATAACACTTTAAAAAATATTAAAAATATGATACATATATTATAGCAGTGGCAACAGTACGACTGACGGTTCCCACTCTGGGAAATAAAATATTTAACATTTTCATTTCCACCTTTTAGTGACAAGGCAAAGTTCGGTGTTGAGCTCCACCACTCTCACTTAATTCGGCAAAAAGTGGGGAACGGAAGTGTCTTAATCTGAGCGGAGTTTCTTGACACTAGTTTCCCAGATTCCCTCAGCCTACCCTCCTATCCGGAATACTGCGTAAGCTAAAAAAAGACTACCCCTTCTCCATGTTTTGCGTAAACCCGATACATTACCCGATACATACATTCTACTGAGACATGGCGGTCCTATGGCTAAATCCAATAAAACAAAAAAATAAGGTTTACTAATATAATAATATAAATAATAGGGTTTACTATAACAAATTTAAAGCAAGTAATACATACTAAGTAAAAGTATGTAACACATTACAATGTTTCTACAGATCGTAGCGCGCCTACGGATCGTAGCACTTTACGGTTCTCTTTTATTTGCCATTCAATGATAAGGCAATCGGGATTTGTTCGTTTTTCTGTGATTTATTTGGGAAAGAGTTAAAAAGTCTTAGTATTCTTATTCTCATTAAATTATATTATGTTCTTTACATATAAATAACTTGCATTAATACATACACATATAGAGGCCAGTCGTAGCGCAGCGGCACGAAGTGTGACTGTAAAACCAACTGATTGTGGTTGTCGAGGAGATGAAATATTTACTTAAATTTATATTTCCATTTTCTTCGCTCTGGTGTCGAGGTTAAGCGCGGTGTTGAACTCTCCTACTCAACACGCAATGCCTCCAGAATTCCGCAGAAAGTGGGGAACGGAGTGTCTTAACACTAGGTTCCCTCTGCCTACCCAGCGTGAAGCTGATTTGATTAAATATATACATATGTATATGCATGTAAATCAACACCAGCTCAATAGTGCACGGGTTACCTTGAGTTAAAAGTTAACGTAGTAAGTATTGACTCTGCCCTTGAAGCTCTGATAACATTATAAATTTCGTTCTACGGTTATACCAAATGGCATTTTTGACAAGAAATTAGAATAAATTCTATTATGAAACTCTATATTTAGATCGGGAATCGAATCTATGTCCAACGTGATCTTAGTGTAATATGTTTTTTACGAAACGGGTAAAAACGTTTACGCACTTTTTGGAAATTGATATTAAATATAATATAATTAATAAAAGTCTTTATATGTTTTCCAAAATAGTTATTTTCTTTCTTTATTGTGCAAAAACATTTTAATAAATCAGCTTCACGCTGTATCCCGCACACAGCAGGGTAGGCAGAGGGAACCTAGTGTTAAGACACTCCGTTTCTCACCTAAATACTTTAAAAAGTGTTTATTAACATATTATATGTATATATGTATGTTTATGATTCATCCTATCGCTATATCAAAATAAACTGTGTTACTCTCGCTTCAGACATCACAGTGGTTCGCGGCAAAAAATACTCATATCGACCTTGTTTTTATACTTTTTTATACCTTTTACGAAGCCCCGGATAGAACATTTTATTAGAAACAATAACAGTGTATCCAACACTGATCTCTTTTTAGAAGATATTGGTTAATATTATTTGAAATAAACTTTTATTTATATTGAAAATGCCACGTTCAAACTAATATGCTGAATTGGGCGGAAAATGGTGGACGGAAATGTCTTTACACTAGACTCCAAGATTCCCTCTAAATACCCGGTTGTGTGTGGTACAACGTTAAGATAAAAAAACCCGGACAAGCGCGAGTCATGCTCGTCCACCGAGGGTTCTGTACAAGAATTGAAGGTCTCAAGTCTTTTCTAAAGTTAAAGCTTAGCTTAACCAGAGGCCTATCATCTGATACCTCACTTGAACTAAAGCCTTTAACACCAAATTTTTCCCCCCCTTTAAGGCTTAACTTTTGAAGGTTTAGGATTTAACCACAAGTGTATAGTTTTAGATTTTCTTCTGAACTAGTAAGTACTACCTGTAGATCCTAACTGTCAAATAACTATAATTGTAGGTCAACCGGAAATACCCTATTAATTTTGATTCCCTTTATAGTATCGAAATACGCGTTTTTTGCGATATAAACGGGGATATATTTTTTAAGTATATGTAGAAATATGATTTTTTCAGTAAATCATGAGGCCGTAGATCTGAAAACATATGGTTTGAATTTCATCTCGATATCTCTGAGTGTTTCTGAGGTAAGTGCTCTTCTCAGACAGACAAACAGACAGACACATGGACAGACAACAAAGTGATCTTATAAGGGTTTCTTTTTTCCTTAAAATGCACGAAATCCTAAAAATACGTAACATCATGCATATAATTTCCAAAACAGAAATTTTCTAAATATTATTTCAAGAATAAACTTCACACAATTTAATTTAATATTTATAAAGTTATTTACGATAGTCGTTTCATGCGGTGCTAGTAGCGTAATAAAAATAAAGTGATAAACAAGTTTTCAATTCAATTAAATTCAAAGTACTGCGGTTATAAAATAAACTATTATTATTCATCAAAGAAAACTTTTATATTCTTTACTTTACTATTATTTTTAGATAGATTTAAGCGTATATATAAATTTTAGGCCGACGATTCCCACTCGAGGAAATATTTATTGTTTTCGCTCTGTTAATGAGGTAAAAGCGCGGCGTTGAGTTCCGCCACTTAACACGCAATTCTCTTGCAACACTCTAGATTTCCAGGATGTGTCTACCTCCTCTGCTATGTGCGGCATACAACGTAAAAAAAGGCATTCGCTTTCAAGAATTGCCAAAAAAATTATAATTGAAGACTAGTGCCATAATTTTGACCATTTACAGATATTCTATGTATTATAATTATAATCGTGGAACATAACGCTGCAAATGTATGATTTTTTTTATTTTATCTTTATCTGCGTATGATACATTTTTAAAAAATATTGACTTTTAAGTTTAAGGTATTATTTTTTAAGAGCTCTCAGTTATATGGCCGCTTCTTGTTTAGTTCAATGATGTGTGAAGATAAAAAGTACTAAAAAGGCTGAACAAGAAAGGAAAACATCGAATAACGTTGAGAACGGATACGCAACACGTTCAAACGATCAGATTAAAATGAAAATTCCACTGAGAGACACCTACGAGTACTTAATGGTAGAATGGCTTTAGAAAATATTTTATCTTTTCGAGTTATGCCAGTTTCAAATGTTTGTTTTGCATATATATTTTATACTAGGAATTATAAAAATGTCACGTTGTTGCCACCTCGGTGTTGGATAGTATTTTGTTGTAATAGCTTTGTTTTTAGATTCTATTCCGGTTTGGGTGAATGCTCTCATTTATTTTTTTCGTTTTGATAAGTAAAATCTCCAATAAAAAAATAAGCTTATTATATACTTTAAGTAAAAATATGGATAAAATTAAATTAAAATCAGCTTTACGCTGTATCCCGTACACAGCAGGGTAGGCAGAGGGAACTTAGTGTTAAGGCACTCCGTTCCCCACTTTCTGCCGAATGCTGGAGACATTGCGTGTTGAGTGGCGGAACTCAACGCCGCGCTTAACTTCGACACCAGAGCGAAGAAATGGAAATATAAATTTAAGTAAATATTTAATCTCCTCGAATGGGGATTGAACCCACAACCAGTCGGTTTTACAGTCACCGTGCCGCTGCGCCACAACTGGCCTCAAAAAAATATGGATAATTTTTTTTAAAGACTTAGTTTAAAAACTTAGTTGGTTTAAAAAAGAAGAAAATACCGTGAGTATTATATGAAGAAATTTGAAAATATGTAATTTTTATAATAAAATGGTATTTTTAATAAATAATGTTATTGTCATTTTCGTGCTCTGGTGTACAAAGCGCGGCATTGAATTTCGCCATAACGCAAACGTCTCGAAAATTTAACAGTGCATTGAGAGCGGAGTGTTTTAACACTAACTGACTATGCGTCTATAGTTAAAAGAGAAAAGAAAGAAGTTAAAAAAGAAAATTAATATTGACTAATTTATATACTCAAAAAGCTGTAAGTATAGCTTCGACTTAGTTCATTAGGTATTAAGTTCATTCATTCGATAGATATCGATCTTGAGGCTCTCATCTCATGCACCACTAATTTCTCTTTGCCTTTCTTATAAAATTTTAACAAATGCTAATAAGTAGTGATAAAAATGTATATTAGAACAATTTTTAAAATATTTCCAAAAAAGAATACTCTTCTTCTGGTATGTGGTATAACACTTAAAAAAACACAAAAAAAATACCTAAACCATTTAAAAAAAACAGGAAACCAGGAAAAATCTATGTTCTAGGAAATAAGCTTTTCCAACGACAAGTTACAATCAACGTACAAGTACATTCCGTTGAGTTTGTTTGTCTGTCGCGTCGTATCGTTGTGTAAACGCATTAATAATGTGCCCCTTATCTATAGCCCTCGCGATAACGGCCGCCCATGTTTCATTATTTTTACACCAAAATCATAGAAGGTTATTATTTTGTATTGAATTTAGTTTGGAGCAGAGGCCGGCAAGCGTGTGTGTAGTGGGTTCGATTCCCGAATTATTATTAATTATTTAAATTTTGCATTTCTTCGTTCTTCCACTAAGGCAAAAGCAAGCTCAGCCATCTCACACACGCAATGCCTCGGAAATTTGGCGGAAGGTAGGGAATGGAGTGTCTTAACACTAGGTTCCCTCTGCCTACCCTGCTATATTCGGAATTTCTGTAAGGGGAGGACAATGAGGACTTCTGTAAAGAGCTTTGGAATGATATGCTAAAATAACTTTGTCATATATTCTATTTCCATATTAGGATCCACCACATGCTGTGCACGGCGGGTGGACCAGTGCGAACCTATGTTGCGTAATGTAATTAAAAAAAACTAAAAGGAACTTAAATGACTCTTTAAAACTGAGATATATATAATTTCAAAACGTTCCACAGTTTAACTCTATAGGACAAATTTTGACCATTTACTCAAAAACTACAATTACAATAATCACCAAACTACTTCGCTGGTATCACCGTATCATCCACAACGTTCCTGCAAAATTTCAGAGCTGTAGGTATAACGGTCTAGGAGGAGTAACTTTACAACGAAACACACTTTTGATAAGTAACAACTTCGCTTCGCTCAGCTCATTAATTAGGAAGTCGTTACATAAATAATTTAATATATTTGTTTCTTATCTTAAATATTTTAATATTTGTTTGTTTCCTTCTATACAGAAAATATTCTATTAATGTCTCCATATTGATCACAAATATAATGTGAACCGGCCAAGTGCGAGCCGGACGCGAGTACGAAGGGTTCCGAACCCTTTAAAGATATGTTATTTTTAAAGTCAATGTATAACTAAATATTATATGAATATAGATATATATCAAGTTCAAGGAAGTCTAACTGTTGCCATTATCAATATCGAACCAAAAGTCACGTATTTTTTGTGGGAGCCACTTTAAATATTCATTTTATTCAGTTTTTTTAGTAAATATTGTTGTAGTGGCAACAGAAATACATAATCTGTGAAAATTTTAACTGTCCAACTATCACAGTTCATGATATACACTTTGGTGACCGACAGACGGACAGACGGCGAAGTCTTAGCAAAAACAGAATCCGAATTAAAGTACTACTTACTTTATTGGATCTTTTTCAAAGTGCTGCGTTATTGTGTTCTTATTTCCACATACATAATTTAAAAAAAACATGTATTCAATAGCACCATACCATACACGATATATTCTACACAATGAGATTTGAACCCATGTCACTTTTTTATCAACTGAAAACCATATTTCATTTTATCACAGAAAGTAATATACAGGCTATAGAAAAATGATGGGCCTGCTTCGTCACTGTGATCAATTAGAGTAGCGCCTTTTAATATATTTACATAGATTTCAACTAAAGTCAGAGTCGTTAAGTCACTATAAACAAGCAAAGTTGTATTTAATAACATTTTTTTAATATTTATAATAAAATCATATTTACTATTTTAATAATGCTAAGATAATTACTGGTCGAGGCCGGTCGTGGCGCAGCGGCACGAGGTGTGACTGCAAAACCGACTGGTTGTGGGTTCGATCCCCACTCGAGGAGATGAAATATTTACTTAAATTTATATTTCCATTTCTTCGCTCTGGTGTCGAGGTTAAGCGCGGCGTTGAGTTCTGCCACTCAACACGCAATGCCTCCAGAATTCGGCAGAAAGTGGGGAACGGAGTGTCTTAACACTAGGTTCCCTCTGCCTACCCTGCTGTGTGCGGGATACAGCGTGAAGCTAATTTATTTAATTTTTAATTACTGGTCTATTATTATTTTTGTTGTGTGTGTGTTGCGTGGTGGAACTCAACGCCACGCTTTACCTCGTTACGAGAACGAGTGAAAATATTAAATCTTTCATTTCGTCCGAGTGGGAATCGAACACACTGCTGTTGCTGTCACCAGCTTGTGCCCCTGCGCCCTTGCACCAAAACGACCTTATTACTAATTCTATTTCGATAAAATTTAACGTGTCTTTTTTAATTTAACAAGCTTTTTTAATATTTACTTACATATCACACATAATCGATGAATAAAAAATAAATATATAATGATTCGTGCTATTTTGGTAAAATCGGATTTATTTCCTTTTATAAGATATACTTATAATTCCGAGGCCAGTCATGGCGTGTGTATAAATATNTATATATATATATATATATAACAAAGCAGAGCGCGTGGACCTGGGCAAGCAATCAGGTCTGGTTCCGTATTCATACTCTACGACATATATATATTATATAACCCACCCTTGTCAACTAACTTTTTCATTTTACATAATATTTCTGTATGCTTTGTTTTGTGCAATAAAGATTATATATAATAACTACAATATGCATATTAAACATAAATGTACGTATAAAGAAAAAAATCATCGCAAAATGAAGAGAAAATTTGAACTTTATTTGACATAGTAGAAATTTTGAACTGTATATAGTCGTATGTGTCTTGTTCAAATTTAATTAACTCTTGATGAAAGGTGGCTTACACTGCACTACATGTGCACAGACGCCTGATTGCGTCTCTTCAGAGATACGAAACAAAATGTTGAATTTGCTACTGTGATTTTATCAATCTCCAGAGTAGAAGGTATTTTTAATGAAATGTAGAAGTATATGTTAAAAATATATGAAATATTTTTCATATTGTGTCTATCTAGGTCAGTTGAGTTTTTAGATCATTTTAAAAATGTTATATCTTGAATGAATTTAAATGGAAATTTTGCCTGTTGCTACTGAAGTTTAGCTTCAAAATCTTGACGTTAGTGTGTTTTTCGAACCAGCGAGTTTTTAGGTAACACTTTGAAGCCTTAAACAATTTAGTTTTATGCCAAGATACTGTAAATATACATATGTATTGTAAGAAAACATCAACATTTATACTTTACGTCCTCTGCAGAAAAATGTTTTTAAGTAGATGTATAATAATCTCTTTCGCTCGTTCTGCTTCCCTCTGGTGTCAAGACAAAGCGCGGGATGCTCCAGAATTCGGCGGAAAATGGGGAACGGAGTGTTTTAACACTAAGTTCCCTCTTCCTACTCTGCTATGTGCGGGACACCGCGTGAAACTGATAAAATAAAAATATATAAAGTCTTCTACAGTCTACAGTTTTACTTAAATTTTACACACAGGAGATAATATCTATGTATATATTTTCGCTTACTAATAAAAAAAATCAACATCCGGAAAACAATGTACATTTCTTCTCTACACGAAAAGACAACACAAATCAAATAAAATGTTAATATATAAAATAAGTATTTTAACATTCCATTGGAATTCAATATAGGCTCTTGATTAAATCTCAAAAACCTCTCGAGGAGCTTCCGAGTTCCCGTTCAATAAGCATAAGGGATTATTGACGTATTGCGTGTACAATAACTGGGTTTCGTTAGACATAAATGAGGCTTGTAAATAGTCGTGATGCAGGGTCACAACCGTGATAGGTTGTGGGTTCTGTTCCCGCTTGAGGAAATGAAATATTTAATATTTTCATTTTCTTCACTCTCGTGTTGAGGAGGCGTTGAGTTAACGCAGTACCTCTGGATTTAGACTTCTGACGTTTTACACAGTTTGATTCAAAAGTTCTTATAATATTTCCAATCAATTAAAAATAAGGCCAGTCATAGCACAAGGGCAAAAGCGTGTGACCGTAAACGCAACAGATCGTGAATTCGATTCCCACACAAAGAAATAAAATATTTGATATTTTCATTTCTTCACTCTGATATCGAAGCGCGGTTTTGACTTCACTCACATAACACGCAATGCCAATGCCAATGGAATTTGGCGGAAAGAGGGTAGCAGAGTGTCTTAACACTAATCCCTCTGCCTAGCTTGCTTTATACGGGATACAGCGTGAAGCTAAAAAAAATAAAAAGAACATTATATCGAATAACAAAACAATCCGACGCGCAAGCGCTTTCCAAAGTAAATAATTCACACCCCAATCGCCTTTACTGTTTGGCTGTAAAATTAACGTTCACTAAATACACGACGCGACGCCGTAATCTGTAAACAGAAATGGGAAGCTCCTTCGTGTAGTACAATTTGATTAACTAACCATCCGAAGTGATATTGTATTGCATCAAAATAATATAAATTATAGATTTATTAGTTATATTTGTTTCTTGTGTTTTGATTTATTTATAGTTTTGTTATTTCGAAATTGCTTTATTATTATTATTTTATTATGTTTGCTGTTATTATCGTTTTCAATTTTTTACCCGGATTATTAATTTTTCTTTAGCTTTACACTAATTTCTCACTGCAGAGGATAGGCAGAGGAAACCGAGTATTAAAACACTGCTTTCTCCACTTTTCGGCAAAATTTTGTAATATCGTGTGTTAAATAGAGAATACGCCTCGGCAAGCGTAGTGTGGGACGTCCTCCAGCTAGATGAAGTGACGATATTCGCAAAGTGGGTGGCATCGGCTGGATGCGAAGAGCTCAAAATAGAGCTCAGTGGCGTGCCATTGGAGAGGCCTATGTCCAGCAGTGGACTAGGACAGGCTGATGATGATGATGATGATGAAACAGAGAAACGTAATGCCGCTAGCCAATGAAAGAAAATACTCTATTCCCACTAGTGGGAGTCGAATCATTAAGTTAAATAGTCGCGTTTCACAACAAGACGTTGTTCCGTTGCTCCACGGCTTCAATCAAAATCAAAAACATTTGTATATTTAAAATGCAGGTATCTTAAATTAAATTGAAGTTCATAAATATCGTGAGTAATGTTATAACAACGCCGTGACGGTATCCAAAAGCACAATAAATTTTAAATGAAAACTTAATGTAAAATTTTACTTTCTTTTTTTTTTCATAGTGAAAATTTAAATTAAATATTTTTGCATAAATCTTATTGCATGCTGTTTTATAAATAATTTTTATTAGTGTTACTATTAAAAATGTAACAAAATATCAAAGACAGTTTTCAAGATAATGCGTGTTGAACGGTGGAACTGCAACGCCGTCCTTCGTCTTGCAATAGCGGGCAAATAAAAAAAAAATTCCGATTGAGATTCAAATCCACAACCATCGTATTTACAGTCAGACGCAGTCATTGCGCCACCGTGGTAGAAATTCTAGACAGTAAATGTCAAATGTTGACATGCTATGAAATTTGAAATACATTTGCGTGTTAAGAGCAAATATTTACAAAAAGCAAATCGTTGTGTCTCTTGATAAATTTCACTACAATATTGTACCTAGTTAAGACAACCAAGTTTGAGCATGATAAGGTACTATTCGTCTTTTAAAATAGCTTTTATTATATTTTTTTTATATTTAAAAGTAAAATCAGTTAGTTGACTAACAATATAAATAAATAAATCAGCTTCACGGTGTATCAAGGTAGTCCGCACACAGCAGGGTAGGCAGAGGGAACTTAGTGTTAAGACACTCCGTTCCCCAATTTCCGCCGAATTCTGGAGGCTTTGCGTGTTGAGTGGCGAAACTCAACGCTGCGCTTTGCCTTGACTAACAATATGTAGTATTAAATTGTTATATTTGATGATAATAATATGTTGTATGCCTTTTCTGTAACTAGCTGAAATGCGGTCGCTTAAATTGATTTTTATATTACATCCAAATTATACAAAATCTTCACAAATACAGCTATGGGCTGTGTTATTCTTATGTATAAGCTATATTACTGTAAAGTATCATCTAAATCCGATGAGTTTTTATTTTAAATTATAATAAACATCGGTCCTTATATGGCAACATTATTCTTTGACAAGCAGCCATGTTTCTAACTAAATTGTATAAAAAGCAGATGTAATTTCCTTTGAATAACTTCGTATATTATAATAAAGGACAAAGGAAAGTGTTGCCATTAACTCAAAAAAAAAATATCAACTTAAAATTGCCACTTATAGCTAATTTATTTATATAGTTTATTACATTTTACATTTAACTCAACAGTGAAACTAAACAAAAGTTCAATTTTCAATTAAAGTTCAGCATCCCAACTGTTAAGTTTTTTTTTATTATTAATTTTACACTCTTAAATCAAGAAATAAAACAGAATAAACAAAAATATTAACAAAAATATAATTTAATAGCCGTTTTAAGCTTCCAGTCCCACAGAACACCGAAACGTGTCGTAAGCATACCGCAAGGGGATAAAAGACTATTATTATTGGGGATAATCCACACTCATTCTATTTTATTCACATTTAAAACCTTAGAAATTTCTCTACTCGAGTAATAAAACGGTTTAGAGTGTCCTTATTCACTTTGGATTGATCTTAAGATATTTCTTAAGTGCTATATTTTTATTCTCATCGTGTTTCGTGCCATATTATTGTGACGTTAAACGTTGTGGATTTTGTTATATATAAAGATATTATTATTTTGTTTAATGTTAAAAAATTGTAATAAATCCTTTTATTTGTCAGCTTTTGCTAATTTGTAAAATGTTTTATGTAAATATTTTATTAAAATTAAGTGTTACGTCTCGTGGTGACGTGGTCAGTCTGTAAACGTGACGGCTGTGAACTCGATTCCCAAACGTGGGAATGATTTGTTATTTTTATTTCCTTGCTTTGGCCTTGAGTTCCGCCATCTAGCACGTAATGTTTGGGATACAGTGTGATATGCTTGTGAAGCCTAATATTAGGCTTAAACAGATCATATGTTCCTATTTTTATCGAGATAAATTTAGTTATTATAAGTAAAATAAGATGGTGCTGCTGTCAGTTAAAAAGTGAGATTGTGTATGACCTCTAGCTAATCATTCATTCTCCCACTGTCGACTGGACAAGGCAGATGCCAGTATTCGATATTGTATTAAAAAAAGACATACAAGAAACAAAATTTAACAAATCATTTACAAAAAAAGACACACACGAGTATATTTATAGATTTTGGATCCAAATTTTTATGGATTTCAATTTGTCACTGTTCTCTCTCTGTCTTCTTTTGTTCTACAAAATGCAAATATATGAAATAAATGGGTAACATAATATCCATTTATCCTCTTCCAGAGTACATCAATCGTTCCAACTTATTCCACAATTTGATAGATGAACATCGAACACATCTGAATGTCTGAACCATTCATTACTCAAAGTAAGACAGCTCTGTATGAACACGACAGGTGCAAGTAGGCACGTTACTTGCGTTTTATATACAGATAATGGATTGGCAATATTAGGGGCTGTTACCCTCTACGTTAAAAGGGTGGTAAATAATATGATATAATATGATATTAAAGATACAGTATGCTCAGATTTTGTTTTGATTTTGGACAAATATGATGAACAAGAAATTCATAAAATATATTTTTGGTTTCTACTATTCTTTTTAAGTGTCCCTCTATCCATTTCAGTCAAAATTACTAAATGTACAGACAAAATATTTTTACTGTTTTATTATATATAGAGATAATATAATTATTTTTACTTTCATATGGCGCTGTTTTGGTACAATTACAATATGGCATATCTTAAAATTAATGTTGAATAAAAGTTAGAGAAATAATGGAAGTCAAAATCAATGTGAGTTTTTGGGTTCCGGAAGATAGCTATGTTCGTTTTTTTATCGCTGTATACCGCATATCTGCTATATGCTGATATGCAGAAGGTATATATATGGTAGGCAGGAGGAACCTAGTGTTGAGACACTCCGTTCCGCAAACACAAATGTTCGAGCGTGTCGAGTGGGGGAAATTAATAGTTGTCACCAAGGCGAGATAATGAAAATAATAAATCATTAGACCTCAACGGCTCCTAGTAATACTGTTAGTTCTTAAATTAAAGTCAAAGTCAAATAAATTTATTTAAAATAAGTATTTATTTATATATTTTTTTAAGTAAAATTATTTACGATTTGTTCACTAAAGGTACAACTTCAGATCTGAAATGAAAAGAATTATATAATATATAATATATTAGCATTTATAAAATAATTACTTTTGTAATAACTTCTTTTCATACGGTTAATAAATACAGTTAATTTTAACTCAATTCTCCCGATTTACTCAAAAAAACAAACATACATTTTACAACGACAGACGAAACAAAGCTAAATCAAACTAAAATAACCAACAAAAGCCATCCAATCTCTTCTGAAAACGTCTAACAGAATAAAATAGAAGAACATGAGAAAACTAAATCATATTTCACGTCATTGGCCAGGGTCCATTAGCCTGTCAATAATATTTCCAATAGACGCTCAGGTAACTAATTAACTCTGGTTGTATAGAAATAAGCTGTATTTACTATTATTTAAGTGTTAAAAGACCTTAGCAAAATGTGTGGTGATTTTACATACTGTTTAACATGTCGACCAAAGTGACAGGCCGGAACGTTGTCCATACACTTTAATGGGGACGGTGTCAAAATATTATTTTCATTATTTAATATAGGTTTGACGGCGTTTATGATTTTTAGTATTATATTTGTAATTATAATTTCTTTGATAAGTATTTTTATTTGGTTTTTAATAAAAAATATCGATATAAGAGATATCGTTTATTTAGTGCATCAATAACGTATTTGCGCATTTTTAAATATTGGAATCCAAATATAGGCCAATCGTTGTGGAGGGGTATGGTTGTAGGTTCGATTCCCACTCGAGAAAATGAAAATATGAAATATTACGTTTCCTTGAGGAATTGGGAACTTAACCCATACACAACCTGTCACGTTTACAATCGCTCGCTTGTCACAACTAAAATTTATAAAAAAATACATTATCATTATTACTTAAGCATTGACTAAGCAGTTTCCCGAAACTGGATACGAAGTCGTAACAATAAGGCGAATCGCCTACATAAATCAGTGTAATGCAAACCACATCGTAAATGTCTCAGTGAACGCTACATCCGGATGCGACCAGGTGGTTGCGGCTGACAACATTTTATTTCACATAAAACGGGCAATTATGAAACAAATTATTTGGGTTTTTATTTCTTTTATTCGTAACGCGTCTTTAGAATTAAGATTCTTTTATTTTTTTTTATATAGAAACGGTCAAGTGAGAGTTGGACTCGCCTAACGAGGGTTACATATCAGTTTCAGATTCAGATTTTTGGATTAAAGGAATGTGTATAAAAGTTGACAAACGTAAGTTTGCGGTTTATAATTGTTTTCTTATCTTTAATATGTATATAAACTTCTATTTTTTAGATTTTTCACTTTATTTATACTGCAAGTTTTCACCAAGGGACCTGTATATTTTATATTAATTTCAACTTGATAGGTATACTTTGCAATCCCGAGATAGACTCTCTTGACAGACGACTAGGATTGCAGTATTAAGGTTCCGTTTTTTAACTTTGAGGCAAGTAACCCTAAAATAGACAAGGGAAATGAGATTCACCTGATGGCTAGTAATGACTGCCGCACACGACCCGTGTAAAACCAGAGAAGCTATAGCTGCAGCGCCGGCTTTTAAGATGGAGATAGAGAAAAGATTTTCCGACTACTATTAATAGATAACAAAGGCTTACAAAATAAAAAAAAAACATTTTTAATTACAAAGTTAAGCTTTTTTTAAAAAAAAGTACTACACTGAACATAAAAATAATATTGTAAAAAATGATAAAGAACCCTATTCATCACGTTTGGGTCCAACGGTTTCAAAGTCCACGTGAGTGCGAGCGACTACTTGAACGTAATATAAAAGACATTATGAGGCTATAACAATATACATCTTCTATTATTGTAGCTATATATGTTCAATATATCTTCATTTCCGTTGTGATTACACTAGCTTCGACTTCAGGACTGCGGTTGAATGTATTGAGAGGGGTGGTGGCCAAATGGCTTGGTCAGCCTTTTATCCTATTCAATTGGAGGAGGTTACCAGCTTCATATGTATGTATTTATGTTATATTATTGGAATTGAATATTTTTTAAATTATTACAATTTTAACCAATGCCTTTATGCTTTATGCTTTTAAAATAGTTATGTTTAAAAGAGTTAAAGTTTTACCAAAAATGGTTTAGCAGTTTTAGATAAATAGAAAAGAGAAAGGCAACATTTAAAATATAGGTATGTATTTAATTGAAGCAGTATTTAACATCCGTTTATTTTTTGTTATTGCCTTTTTTTAATGGTTTTTTTTAATACTTTTCTACTACCATCGTTCGTAGTCATGGCCACGTAGTTAGTATGTAGAGAAATAATAATGATTATTTTTTAAAACATACACTATGTGTTTGTTGTATAAATTTAGAAGTAAATAAAATAAGATATATTATTTTTTAATTACAATATTTTAACCGGATTAATCGCGTATATTTTAGATTATATATTTTTGGCGACCCGAGGTTCCGACCAATTTGCAGTAGTCCGTGGTCACGGTTAGATTCGACAGAAAACGGGAAACTGAATATCTTAACACTAGCTCCCCTTTGCCTAACCTGCTGTGTGCGGGATACATCGTGAAGCTTAATAAAAAAAGCGCAAAAACACAAATTATTCTACAAAAAAAAAAAAATTATTCGTTTCAGTAATCATATAATAGGGGAGCCCTTAACCTATTAAACCCAGTAACAACCGTATCGGGGTGAAGGCGACCAGCTACCGGCGCTAGACAAACACTTTGCCGAACAAACACGGTAAACTTCTTGATTCCGCTTTTCTTTGTGATTCCCGAATACAATAGGTAAAGAAATGTCGACTATGCTTCCTGTATTTTACTACACTTTGAGATTTTGGTCAATTTATTTGTGTAGAATTGAATAATAATGAGGAGGTCGTCGTGGTGTATTGTTAGAGTGTAAGCCCGATGATTGTGGACTCGATCTCCAATCGAAGGAATTATATTTTAATTATTCTTATTTCACCAGCTCTGGTAGACAAAACGCGGCGTTAAGTTTGGATAAAAATTAGGGAACGAATTGTCTAAACACTCATTTTCTGTCCCGCACAATTATCTGTAGAAACGGCAATAAAATTACTAACAATCACGGTATATGAGATAAAGCCTAGTGATAGAAAAGCAGACAAACAAGAAGACGAACGGAAGACAGTTACGGAGTCTTAATAATAGGGTCCCAATTTACCTTTTGGGTGCGTAATCCTAACTCCGTAAAACTAAAATGAACTGGAATTCAAAATATTATTTGATTTTATTGTAACGAACTTTTGAATCGGATCGCCATTATCAAATGTCATGAAGCTGCCACAAAAAGTTATTTTTGTCGTGCCAAAATAGCAATTTTGTTTTAGAACAAGGCAAAAGGCGACATTATATACGTCTCAACGTGCAATGCCTCAAAAATTCGGAGAAAAGTGGGGAACGGAAATGTTTTAATGGAGAACGGGGTGTCGTAACACTAGGTGCCCAGGTACCAGGTATGTGCGGGATACAGCGTGAAGCTAATTTTTGTAAACACACTAAATCATTGTAAATATATAAAATTACGTTTTATTTTTAAATAAAATATATCAATATTTATAAAAGAACAAGAAGAGAACTCCTATAATCATTCTCAATAACCCTTAAGCAGTAAGATAAGGGACAGCGAGCACCTTAAAGAGGGTTATTCTGTTTGTTCAAAGGCTATGTCAATGTTATTAGATTATTGCGGCGTGTCCAAATATTGTATATATAATATTATAAAAAAACAACAAACAACTTTATATACTCGTACATATAAGGCATAAAACACGTGTTCCCATAATTGAGGATTAAGACACTTTCGTACTCCACTCTCCGCCGAATTCCGGAAGTATTGAGTGGCGGAACTCAACACAGCGCTTTTTGCCGCTGTATCAGAGCGAAGAAACGAAAATATTATATTAATAAATAGTAATTCATTCCTCTGAATTGAAATAAAACCTATAACCGTCGCATTACATCCACGAGCTCGTGCCCTAGCGCTACGACGGCCTACGGACATTTGCGAATTAATTTTTCTTTCTAAATATCGGTACATATAGCCTTATTATAGGTTTTTCTCTTTAAAATTATCGCTATTGAAATATATTTATTACAAGTGATTTTTAAATTTTGCTGCTACTTTTTTCCAAATATATAAATATATCCTATATATATTGAAAGTATATAATTTCTTACAATGTACTAGAACTCAATATAACTACCCTAATGTCGTTTAGAAACTAAATTACAGTTTCAAACATATTCCATCCCTTTTAATGACAATTTGTAACTTTATATTCAATTAAAGTTTATACTGTAGTCCACAATTACTTTATTGAATTACTGGCCACTCATCTCTTTACGCTTGACGGTAAAGAAGTCAGAGGGAACCTAATGTTAAGTTAACGGAATACTCATTCCCCAAGTACCGCCCAATTTTATAGACATTGTTGACTGGCGGAACCCAGCGCCGTGCTTTATCTCGTTACCGTATCAAAGAAGAATATCATTCCCCCGAGTGAGAATTGAAGTCATTGCCGACACGCTTTCAGTCAATCACAGTGCTACTACGCTACGACAGTCTTGTATTTAATGATTAATCGTCATCATAAAAAAATATGACGCAATTACCTGTATATACATACCTAAACACACGATGATAGTGGGTTCAATCCCTAAGAGTGCAACTACTTTTTGGAAATAAAGATACTTATTTACAGTGTTGAAATTATCATTTCCAAATCTACATTTAAAATAGAATTAATTAGATACTACTCTTGCTTTAATGTTTTTTAAATAATTAAAATTTTATAAGTCACCAATTAGTGAAAATTATAACTAAATAACACAATCCTTTTCTTTATTATGCTAAAACAATAAAGTAAATAAATAAAATCGAGTCCGTCATGACACAGTGGCACAGTGAGTGACTGTAATGGGTACAACGCGAAGGTAGTGCGTTCAATTTCCAATCGGGGGAGTAAATTATTTAATGTAATCATTTTCTCGCTTTAGTAACAAGAAAAAGCGCGGCGTTCTATTCCACCACTCTTTACACTAAATTCCCTCTGCCTAAACTGTACAATGTGAGATACAGCTTCAATCTGACAAAAATGACATACTAGATACGGTTCGGCTGAAAACTAAGAGATTTTTTTTTAAAAAATATACCTAACATTCAATTAAACATAAAGTTACATACGTTTCAACTCATAAACCCCTTTATGAAGCGTGGGAGGTTATAAGAGAACTCACTTTGTCATTTCCAGAGCTTCCGTTGCCAAGAGCTGGATTAGTGTCCGCCATTGTGACAGCCACTTGACCTGAAAAGAGGAAGAGATCATTACACCAGTATTAAGGCCGGTAGTGGCGCAGAGGCACAAAGTGTGACTGTAAAATCGACTGGTTGTGGGTTCGATCCCCACTCGAGGATGTGAAATATTTATTTACATTTATATTTTCATTTCTTCGCTCTGGTGTGGAGGCAAAGTGCGGCGTTAAATTCCGCCACTCAATACGCAATGCCTCCAGAATTCAGCGGAAAATGGGGAACAGAGTGTCTTAACAATAGATTCTCTCTGCCTACCCCGCTGTGTGCGGGATACAGCGTGAAGCTGATTAGATTTTTAATTTTTTTAACCAGTATTAAAAATAATAAGCGATGGTACCTATTGATAAATATATTGTTGTGTATTGAGACCGTCGTAACGCAGTGGGAGTTCCTACTCGGAAAAAAAATATTTAGATTTCCCCACTCTGAGTTCGGCCCGGAAATAGGGCCGAAAGTGGGAAACGGAGTGTCTTATCACTCTGCTGTACAAAACGTGTCAAAACCTAAAAAAAATGCTATTGAAAAAGGCACAGTGCCGAAGTTATGAGATATCTGATTACATTCGATTATTATGAGTCCAAAATACTCTAGAAATAAAATTTTGATATTATATATTTCCAATTTAGAGCTACTGTATATACGATGTATCTCAATAATAAAAAACGGAAGTTAGAGTAAGAGAGCTGAATGATTTATAAAATTTTATAAGGCATATACAAATGTAAAATCAACAAAATTTTCGGCTTCACGATGTCCGCCTCATAGAGCAGGGTAATTGCGGAACTCAACGCCGCGCTTTGTCTTCTTATTGTGAAATTGAAAATAATTCAATCTCATGAGCGGGAATTGAACAAACAACTTTCAGGCTTACAGTCACATCTGTAACCCTGAGCCACGATCACTTCAACAATTAAAAAATAAATATATATTTTTTAAAACATACCATATATATTTAATTTAAACTTGACAAGTGTTAAAAAAAGTGTTCTTTGTCTTGAACGCGCAAGTGTCGGCGACCATTTTATAATCTTAGGCACGTTTTATCAAAGGTTCTTTATTTTGTTTGTTTTAGTCGTATTTTTGAGTAAAATTATAAAAGGGCATTTCAAATAATTGCTTTTGTAGGCAGAGGGAACCTGGGAACCTAGCTTAAAACACTGCCTTCCCACAAACAGTTTACGGTCACATTTGCGCCAGGCCCAGCGCCACAGCTGGCTTCATTAAAATTGATTGAATGCATATTGAAATCAGAAGTATATATGAAAAAGTTGTTCATAATTATAAAATATAAATAAATAGAAACTGACTTTCCGGAACCATTTTTTATTCGTATATGATAGTGAAGATATTTTAAAAAAATCCCATGTTATTATTTATATCATACATACAGGCCGGTCGTGGCGCAGCGGCACGAGGTGTGACTGCAAAACCGACTCGTTGTGGNGCAATGCCTCCAGAATACGGCAGAAAGTGGGGAACGGAGTGTCTTAACACTAGGTTCCCTCTGCCTACCCTGCTGTGTGCGGGGGATACAGCGTGAAGCTAATTTAATTTAATTTTTATTTACATATATACTCTTTAGACTTAGTATTTCGGACTTTTGCGCAATATTTGTGATTGATCGAGAGCTTTCATAGAGTTCGTGTCAGCATCTATTAATATTCTACATTTATGAAAAACCTTTTCATATATTAACTGCTAATTTTAATATCAGGCATTTAATAATATGAATAGGTCATTGAAAAATAAAATGTTGCCATTTCACGCCGCATACAGCACGGTAGGTGCTGTATGCGAATTAAAACACATGGTTCCACTTATATCTTATCTTTGTCTTATTACTGAAACGAGAAAGAGGAAATAATAGACTTCTCCAAGAGGGAATTGAACCCGTAACCGTCGTGTACGTCAGATTTTACACCACTGTGGATTGCCCCATTCGGATTTCCACGTTTTGGCAAGATAAAGCGCAACGTTGAGTTCAGCCACTAAAATATCTCAGGCAAAGAGTGAAAAAATAACAGTACTTTATGTACATGTTTAAAAAACGTATAAAAATTTTAAAGTAGCGGGACTCGAACCCCCGCCTCCTGGAAACCGACCAGTCGCTTTGGCCACTAAGGTATACCTTTGCGGGTTCCAGTCACGCTATGTTCAAATTTTTATACGTTTTCTAAATAAGTATTTTACTTTTCTAAGTGTGAAATAACACTTTAAAAATGTTAAAAAGTACTTTATGTAGTTACATATTTTTCACACAAAAAGATTTATAGTAAATCTTGAATCCAAAAGTAATAATATTAAAGAATCATAAATAAGGCCTCTAATGGACGTCTATGTAAATATTTGTAGGTAATGTACAAGCTTTTAGGCGGTTTGGAGTATACAAAATATTTGAGAAAGGATTTGTTATGTGTTTTTTTACGTTAACACTGTACACCGTATACGGCGGGGTAGGCAGAGGGAACCTAGTGTTAAGACGCTCCGTTTCCCATTTTCATCTGAATATTCGAGACATTGTGTGTTGAGTGGCGGAACTTCGCTTACCAGGGATAAAAAAATATATTAAATACAATCCAGTCGTGGCGCAGGGGCACAAAGTGTGACTGTAAAATCGACTGGTTGTGGGTTCGATCCCCGCTCGAGGAAAAGGAAATATTTATTTACATTTATAGTTTCATTTCTTCGCTCTTGTGTCGAGGCAAAGCCCGGCGTTGAGTTCCGCCACTCAACACGCATTGCTTCCAGAATTCGGCGGAAAGTGGGGAACGGAGTGTCTTAACACAAGGTTCCCTCTGCCTGCCCTGCTGTGTGCGGGATACAGCGTGAAGCTAAAATTAAATATAATCATTTCCTTGAATTACAACCGAACCCACTACCGTCGCGCTTACAGCCAGCGAAGGAGACGCTGCCCCATAGCGGCACAACAGCATCGAGTTATAAAAAATCAAATAAAATCAGCTTTACGTTGTATCTCGTACACAACAGGGCATAGGGAACCTAGTGTTAAGACACTTCGTTTCTCACTTTCCGCCAAATTTTTGAGGCATTGCCTGTTGAATTGCGGAACTCAACGCTGGGGTTTTGCCTTGACACGCTGTGCCAGAGCGAAGAAATGAAAATGTTAATTTAAATAATAATTTATTCCCAATAGTGGTGATCGAACCCACAACGGTCGCGTTACAGTCACACCCTTGTCCCTCTGCGCCACGATGGCCTCATGGCCTTATTTAAATGTTCAACGACTCCGACCCTCGTTCACATTGTGAACAGCTTCACGACAAGTTGCTACTACTGAGTACTCAATTTGAACTAAATTACATATGTCAAGCACAGCACAGTACTCTCTCTGGCTCTGACATATTCGCGTTTCCTATACTAATTTGATATTATGTTTCCAAAGCATTTTCGACAGTCATTTCAATGTTCTGTAATTATGTTTTAGTTTAATTCTGATGTAATTATATGTTATTAAGCTAGTCGTGGCGCGGGGGCATAAGCCTGTGACTGTATGTATACGCGACTGGTTGTGGGTTCGATTACCGCTCGAAGAAATAAATTATTTAATACTAGAGGCCGCCCGCGACTTCGTCCGCGTGGAAATCCTATCATAACGTAACAATATTATCAACATAAGAAATATGGTAACTAAGTATTGCAAAGCTCTAATCATAGGTCTATTGGTAGCTACTGCAGTATGCTCCTATAAACTATATCTAACGATTTTTTTCCTTCAGCATAAACATGTAGATTTTTCGCTTTGGAAACACGTGAGCAAGCCTCATAGAGCTCCCCATGAGAAAAACATGACGTGTCCAAATGTAGGTCTGCTACTTTCAGGGTTTAACCCTGAGAGCATTCAGTTTTCAGAAGCGATAAATGTATCTATTTTCAATTAGGAATCAATCCCGCGAGAACTCCGGGATAAAATGTAGCCTATATGTTATTCTGGGTCTTCAGCTACCTACATACCAAATTTCATCGCAATCGGTTTAGTAGTATTTGCGTGAAAGAGTAACAAACATCCATACATATATACTCACAAAATTTCGCATTTATAATATTAGTAGGATTTTCATTTCCTCGCTCTAGTACGAGGTAACGTACAGCGATGAATTTCGCCATTCAGCGCGCAATGTCTTCAGCATTCGGCGGAAAGTGGAGAATGGAATGTTTTTAGTAGGAACGAAGTGTCTTTTAAATCTAAGTCTACTTTTCACAGAATTTTGGAGGTTAAACGTGTTGGGTGGCGGAATTCAACGCCGCGCTGTGCCTCGACACCAGAGCGAAGAAATGGAAATATTTCATTCGAGGGAATGGGAATCGAACTCACAACCTGACGCGCTTACAGGCACACGCTTGTGACCAACGATGACTAGCGTCTTAANGGGCATAAGCCTGTGACTGTATGTATACGCGACTGGTTGTGGGTTCGATTACCGCTCGAAGAAATAAATTATTTAATACTAGAGGCCCCCGCGACTTCGTCCGCGTGGAAACCCTGTCGTAACGTAAAAATATTATCAACATAAGAAATATGGTAACTAAGCATTGCAAAGCTCTAATCATAGGTCTATTGGTAGCTACTGCAGTATGCTCCTATAAACTATATCTAACGATTTTTTTCCTTCAGCATAAACATGTAGATTTTTCGCTTTGGAAACACGTGAGCAAGCCACATAGAGCTGCCCATGAGACAAACATGACGTGTCCAAATGTAGGTCTGCTACTTTCAGGGTTTAACCCTGAGAGCACTCAGTTTTCAGAAGCGATAAATGTATCTATTTTCAATTAGGAATCAATCCCGCGAGTACTCCGGGATAAAAAGTAGCCTATATGTTATTCTGGGTCTTCAGCTACCTACATACCAAATTTCATCGTAATCGGTTTAGTAGTATTTGCGTGAAAGAGTAACAAACATCCATACATACATACTCACAAACTTTCGCATTTATAATATTAGTAGGATTTTCATTTTCTCGCTCTAGTAACGAGGCAACGTGCAGCGATGAATTTCGCCATTCAGCGCGCAATGTCTTCAGCATTCGGCGGAAAGTGGAGAATGGAATGTTTTTAGTAGGAACGAACTGTCTTTTAAATCTAAGTCTACTTCTCACAGAATTTTGGAGGTTAAACGTGTTGGGTGGCGGAATTCAACGCCGGGCTTTGCCTCGATACCAGAGCGAAGAAATGGAAATATTAAATATTTAATTTCCTCGAATGGGAATCGAACTCACAACCTGACGCGCTTACAGTCACACGCTTGTGACCAACGATGACTGGCGTCTAAAAGAAAATACGTAATGAATTCATCATTAGGTTTTTTGTCCTTCTTTTTATCTGACTGTATTTTCATTTAGGAATACTATAATATAAAAAATATGTAATATAGAGGCCAGTCGTGGTGCAGGGGCACAATGAGTGACTTTAAAACCGACTGGTTGTGGGTTCGATCCACACTCGAGGAGATGAAATATTTATTTAAATTTATATTTCCATTTCTTCGCTCTCGTTGAGTTCTGCCAATCAACACGCAATGCCTCCAGAATTCGAGAAAAAGTGGGGAACGGAGTGTCTTAACACTAAGTCCCCTCTGCTTACCCTGCTGTGTGTGGAATACAGAGTGAAGCTGAAGCATAAAAAATATATTCTCCACGTATATATCGAAGCTACAACGGGTTGAACGATGAATAAAAATGTATTTTAGTCGTTAACGCTACAAGTAAGTTGTTTACGCGCAGCTTATCTAACAAAAATACCCGCCTGACGCAATATGTGACGGTACTTGTGTAGGTGCAGATATCTATAGGAACTTCAATATAACGTTTTTTTTTTAAATTTCACGCTGTATCCCGCATATAACGGGGTAGGGAGAGGGGACGTAGTGCTAAGACACTTCGAACGCTACTTTTCATTTTAATGCAGATTGAGTGGCGGAACTCATTACCGTGGTTTGTCTTGTCCACTTACTTTTTCTTTTTGATTAGAGTGGATTTTATATATTAAAAGCTGTTTTTAGTACAGATAATGTCTCTATCTATAAACTATTCATGTAAAAAAATGTTAAGCTTTACTTTTTATTGTCCTGAAATGTATGGATATCATATAATGATTGTTCTGGATCGTTTCTTTTGATTCTCTTTGTTTAGATGAACCTTTCTTAAATAATTATTGTACATATTTTGACATTTATTGCTTAAATGACTAAATACAGCAAAAAAAAACTTATGAGAGAAAGGAGACAAATAACCCAACAAAATGTTAATCCGATTCGCTTTGTCTTCTTTAAAGGTATTATAACCAAATTATACAAAATGCTTACATAAATTTGAAATAAAATAAAAATAAATCAGCTTCACGCTGTATCCCGCACACAGCAAGGTAGGCAAAGGGAACCTAGTGTTAAGACACTCCATTCCCCACTTCCGAATTCTGGAGGCATTTCGTGTTGAGTGACAAAACTCAACGCTGCGCTTTGTCTCGACCCCAGAACGAAGAAATGGGAATATAAATTTAAGTAGGCCAGTCGTGGCGCAGGAGCACAAAGTGTGACTGTAAAACCGACTGGTTATGGGTTCGATTCCCACTCGAGGAGATGAAATATTTACTTATTTAACCACAAATTATGTTGTGTATATAAATGCCAAACAATCTATTAAGATTAAAATAATATATTAAATTAAATCAGCTTTACGCTCTATCCTGCATACAGCAGGATAGGCGGAAGGAACTCAGTGTTAAAACACTTCGTTCCCCACTTTCCGCAGAATTATTCCAGGCATTGCGTGTTGAGTGAGGGGAACTCAACGCCAGGCTCTTACCTTGGTGCCAGAGCAAAGAAAGGAAAATATTAATAAATAATAATTCAATCCCTCGAGTGGGGATCGAACCAACAACCGTCGCGTTACAGTCACACCCTTGACCACTTGCACCTGCGCCACGACGGCTTCTATTATTATTAAGGTTAACGATGTTATTAAATATAAATTGACTAGGAAACTTGAATAGAAGAGGGAGCCTGATATAAAAAGCTTCTACATACATATTTCCCGCTCAATTTTGGGTTGGGTGGAGGAACCCCACTCCTCTATCTGACGAAGAAATAAAAAAGAATATAATTATTACCCTAACGGAAATCGAACATGTAACTATCGCGGTAACAGTCACACGTCGTCCCACTACACCACAATAACCTCAATGTTTACGGCCACTGTATTTTATGGTATTTGAAAATAGTTTACTCGATTACATTGACTGTAGTCCAATTCGGTATAAAAGCATTTCATCATAATTTAACCAAACTGATAATTTTCTTAGTATTTGTATCGATATTTCACAATGTTAAGAGTTTATGTGCGTAAGGATTTAACAATTTCGCATTTTATTAAGTTGGTTAAGCTTATTCTTAGTAGATTATCTACTTACCCTCTATAAAAAATTAAATGAAATCAGCTTCACGCAGAGGGAATCTAGTGTTAAGACACTCCGTTCCTCACTTACCGCCGAGTTTTGAAGGCATTGTGAGTGGCGAAACTCAACGCCGCGCTTTGCCTCGACACCAGAGCGAAGAAATGGAAATATAAATTTAAATATAATATAATAAATATTTCATTTCCTCGAGTGAGGATCGAGCCCACAACCAGTCGCGTTTAAAGCCACAGTTTATGCCCCTGCGCCACGACTGGCCTCACTCTCTATATAATCTTACTATTCGTGAAAGATTTTATAAACAATCAAAGGAGCAATATTCTGCTACGCGACAAATTGTGAATTCAATTCAAACTCGACGAAAAGAAATATTTTATACTTTCATTTTCTCGCTCGTAACGAGGCAAAGTGCGGCGTTAAGGTCCGCCTCTCGACACACAAAACCTCTAGAATTTTGCGAAAATTTAAGAACGGAAGTGTCTTAATGAGAAAGCGTCTTAATACTAGGTTCACATGTTCCCTCTGCCTACTCTGCTATGTGCGTGAAGCTATGAAAGAAATATTCTATATCTAAGTATAATATAAGTTGTATGTATCATACATATAAACCTTCCTCTCGAATCACTCTGTATGTTGGTAAAAACCACATTAAAATCCATTATGTTTCACCTTAACTTAAGGGAGGATGAATTACCCGTAAATTAGGCGTTCTTTTGCACATTATTCACTCGGGAAAATCTTAATCGGAAATTATAATAAAAAAATGAAAATCCTTTTTACGCAGAATATGTAACTATCAACTCGTGACCACAATTCGTCGACCGCACTGTACCCTGCTGTAACCTAAAAGCATAAAACCAAACAAAAAACACATTTATATGCATATATCATTGAAACTTTACATAAAGTTATTTTTCGTAGTTGTTATTAGAAATAAATTATAACATTAATATCTTTATCTTTGAGCTACCCCAGTCAGTAAAAGTAATTAGATAGGTACGTGATCTTATTTACAGATAAAGAAAATAATGAAATGTAAGTATATCTTTTTAATTGTACACTGCAGGCAGGGAGAACCTGGGAACCTAGTGTTAAGCCATTTTCTGCCAAATTCTAGAAGTATTGCTTGTTGAGTGACGGAACTGAACGCCGTGCTTTACCTTAACCCATTAGAAGTCACCGTACTCATTTGAGTACAGCTATATTTCTTGGGATAAATTCCAGAATTCGTCAAGTGAGCGTGAGGTACTTTATTATTTTACTTCATTGTAAGACTCTTTAAGTGAATTCATAAATAACAAGTGGATAGTGCTACATTTTTTATTAAAAAGTGCCAGTTGAAATTGTGTTACAGAAACGTCATCGCGGTAAGTAAATGAATTTAGATTTTTTGGACTAATTAGTGTTTTTAAGTGTTTTATTTCGATTTATTTCGATGCATTAGATGTAAGAGAAATGTATTAAAAACTGTTTAACACATTACATAGTACTAAAACAAAACTAGCATCTTGTAAATGTAACTGTACTCAGTTGAGTACACAACATATATAACTAAAATTTCTGTTTTTTTTTCAGATATTTTGCAATGAAGAAACAGTGATTTACGTGTCAAACTAGTTACCGGAAAGCTATTGAAACTGTAACGGAAAGCTATTGAAACTGTATTACAGGATAACGAAGATGACAAATGTGACTTAGCTATCATACCACCTTTTTTTTTTTTTTTTTTAGCTATCATACCACCTGATCCAAGTGCATTGAGCTATGAAGAGGAGGGTGCTGACGAAGATATGGCGGCGTGTTCCATACCGCAAGACGTACCTGGTACTATAGAGGTACTTAGGAATCGAGAGGATAACGGTAGCAAGGATTCTAGACACAATGACAGTGATGATGAACCAATTGTGTCAAAAAAAAGACGAATTGATGGCGCAAATGTACTCTTTCATATTCTTTGATATTTCAAAATTCAACAGAAGCCTCTTGTAAGAAAAGTGCTATTGGTGAAGAACTGAAGGGTCTCAACCCTGTACAAATATATGAAAAGATAATGGATAATGATATTATTTATATGGTCATATCCAATAGCAAACTATACTCTAACTAAAACAATAGACATGAATTTCAACTAGATTCCATTGATTTGAAAAAGTTCTTTGGGATTTTGATATTATCTGGCTACCACAAGCCACCTCGTGAACCAATGTACTGGTCGTTATAAGACATTGATGTAGAATTGGTCAGCAAAGCCATGTCAATGGCTGTATAGGTTTCGTGATGTAAAAAGAAACCTTCATGTTGTAGATAACAACGCAGTGGCAACATCAAACGATAAAATGTTTTATAATAAGACCATTGGCAACTTATGCAGAAGTTCTTGCAGTGGGGAGTGTTTCACGATCGCATCTCCGTCGATGAATCAATGGTGAAATATTATGGCCACCATCCCGCAAAACACTTTATTCGAGGAAAACCAGTTCTTTTGGATACAAAAATTGGGTAGCAACTAGTTCAACCGGATATTGTTACTACTTGTAATTTGATTTTAACTGTGGATATGGCTGTTCCTAATACCTAGCGTTTACCGAGGTCACATAAGTGGATTTTATTTACGCCATTTAACAAAAAAAAAATAAAGCAAGCTGCATCATTCTGTTGAAAATTTGAAAATTCTGTTGAAAAACAAAATTTTCCATATTTTTTTTGGTTTATGTTTTCCTTTGTACTTACTTTAATATGAAAGTAAGCAAAATTTTTAAAAAATATTTGCAGTTTTCATTTGACCTTTAATGGGTTAACCCCAGAGCGAAGAAATAAAATAATTAGATATTTCATTTCCTTGATAATATCATTTGTTTTTAATCATATTATAATTAAAAACAATATAAAAAGTACCTACTGAGTAAAGTCGTGCTCGTGGCACAAGTGAGCGACTGTAAACTTGACGGGTCACGGTTCGATTTCCCGAGATTGAGGCATTCGCCAATCTATACGCAATGCCTCAATAATTCGTCTGAAAGTGGTGAACAGAGTGTCTTAACACTAGGTTCCCTCTACCTACCCTGCTATATACAGGGTAAATCGTGAAGTTGAAAAGCAAATCAAGCTCGTCCCAGTTAGAAAATAGAAACGACAAATTCGATTGGCCTATCGGACATACCTTCCCACACAATACATAAAGGATTCGATCAGGTGACCGTCGCTCGTTACCATATTCATAACTGATTATAACTTCCCGCATACATTTGCCCCAAACGGACTTGGCTCTGTCAATATGTGTTCATTACGCGTCGGGTCGAATGGTAAAAAGCTGTTTTTCAAATCTCAAGAGATATTTCAGAGTTTTGGAAGTTATTTAAATGTTAAATAGAAATTATGTTTGAATATGAGGCCAGGCGTGGCGGGGCAGGAAAAAAGTGTGACTGTAAAATCGACTGGTTAAGGGTTCGATCCCCACTCGAAGAAATTAAATATGTATTTAAATTTCTATTTTCATTTCTCTGGTATCGACGCGAAGCGCGGCGTTGAATGCTGCCATTCAACACACACTGCCTTCAAAATTCGGTGGAAAATGGAGAACAGAGTGTCTTGACACTAGGTTTCCTCTGCCTACCGAGCTGTGTGTGGGATACAGAGAAAAAATATTACAATAACGGTGTATATATTATACTTTCATATTTCTATTTAACCTAAGTGATAGCTTTCTTAGTATTCGGAATCTTTATAGGCCATAAACAAAGCCTAAATAGATCCTAGGTATAGCGGGGACTGTAAAATATTCACTTTTATTTTCTTTTCATATCTCTTTTCTTTGAAAATCCGATTATTATATGACGATAAATTTTTATTTAGTGCTTTATTTGTTTTTATAATTATTATTATAATAGGCCTGGGACCGTCGTGGCGCAATGTGACAGTATCTGATTGTAACCGTTACGATTATGGATTCTATTTCCACGGAAATAAAATATTTAATTTTTTAATCCCTCGCTTTAATAACGAGACAAAGCGCGGCGTTGCGCCGCTTAAGCGCAAAGCGGCGGTAACTAGGGTACGGAAACGTTTCACTGGGAACGGAGTGTCAAAACATTAGGTTCCTAGGTTCCCTCTACCTACCCCGCCATGTTCATCCTGAAGACGCTATAAAAACACCTTCATGCTTTATCTTATCTTTATCTACTTATTTATTTTTTACATTTTGCGAATACTTATGATCAGCTACGCTTTTCTATAAATATTTTTTATACACAACTTGAACGTTTCTTGGAATTGATAAATGATAAACTAACGCATACTTTAATAATTTCTTTTCTTTAAATAGTATTTTTTTAGTAAAATTGAATTTGTACGTTGTAGCGACTCGAATTAATATTATTATAGCGTTTTCCTCAATTACGTAGTAGTTTACTGGAAAAAATAATTTAGTACCGGTAATATAATGGTTAAATATCTATTTTAACATAACAATGTTATGAACTTCATTTAAATTACTGAATAAATGAAGATGTTTTTTAAAGATGTACGTGAATAAAAAAAATTACACGTACTCTAATATGTTTTGGAACTCAGCGCCGCGTTTTTGTGCTGTTACCAGAACGAAGAGATTAAAATATTAATCATACCTCCGAGTAAGAATCAAACACACAACTTTCACCTTCAGCTTCACGCTGTATCCCGCACACAGCAGGGTAGGCAGAGGGAACCAAGTGTTAAAACACTCCGTTCCCCATTTTTCGTCGAGTTCTGGAGGCATTGCGTATTGAGTGGCGGAATTTAACTCCGCGGTTTGCCTCGACACCAGAGCGAAGAAATGAAAATATAAATGTAAATAAATATTTAATTTCCTCGAGTGGGGATCGAACCCACAACGCGAATCGCGAAACCAGTCGCGTAAACGCGACTGGTTTACACTCACACTTTGTGCCCGTGCGCCACGACTGGCCCCATTTTGATTTTTATTTGAACTTTCACCTTTCAATTAGACGCAGTGACGTTACAACATGACAGCCTCAGTTATAAGAAAAGGAAGATATGTAAATATTTATTTTACTATCCGATTTGTTTTTAAAAAAGAAAGAAGTTATATATTTGTTAACTATTTTTTTTATGTTTGTTGGTGTCAACCAAGAAAAAAATAACATTAAGATATAAATTACTAAATACTAGGATTAAATATTAAAAATGTATTTAAAAAATTACCCATTTTGGCCTAGCTCCAAAAACTTCACTTATTCATTTTCAAATTTCTACGATATATTTTTTGTTAAGTTTGTGCATATAAGAATAGTTTTAAAATCGGTTGTTATAATTTTGTAAAAATTATTTTATATACGTGCGGCCAAGATAGTAGTTGTGGAGTCGAGTTTCAAGGCAAGTTTCTACCCTCCGGAATGTCTTGAAACTACTTTACCCAAATATGTGTAGGATAAAATGTGGAACTAAAATAGGAGAAAAAAAGACATTTGTATTTTTTATTATTATCAAGCCCCTATCTATCCTCAAACAAAGCCTAGACAGATCTAAGCACATGTGTTGGTATAAATAACTATCTCTTTGCTGGTATATTTTCAAGGTAGTTCCGCAAATCCGATGTTAATAAATTTCCTTTTTTAGGTCCTTTCCTAAATCCAATCAAAGCAAATTTTCTCTGGGCAGAATAAAAGACTTGATAAAATCTTTTTTTTCAGCTTCACGCTGTATCCAACTCATACCAGTGTAACTAGAGATAACCTGGGATCCTAGTGTTAAGACACTCCGTTCCCATTAAGACACTTCCGTTCCCAACTTTCACTCGTATTTTGGCGAATTGGCGATTGGCGAAACTCAACCACAGCAAAGAAAACGGAAATATTAAATAATTTATTTCCTCGAGTGGGAATCGAACCTATAACCAGTGACAGTAGCATTTACAGTTATACTTTGTGCCATTGCGCCACTATAGCGTCTATCGTAGGCCAGGTCGTGAGGCCAGTTGTATATTGTTTACTATCATGTAATATTTAATTGCCAAAATTGTTTTTTTCTATTTAGAAAGGACCATTTTTAATGTGGCAAAATAAGTACGTTCGTATATTTTATAAATGTTTGTTCGGGACTTGTCAGATAAGTTATGTAGTCTATGTAAGAAAAACAAAAAACAAGTCATATATCACTAGATATTTGCACGTTACCCTTTTGAGGTAAAAGTTCTCTGTCAGGATTTTAGTTTCTTTTTACCTTCCCTCTTTACCCCATTTATAGGTATAGCAGTGTAGGTAGTGATACGAGTGTTAACATACTCTGTTCTCTGCTTTCTGCCGGAATTTGATAGGCGTGCATGTTACAAGTCTCCGGAACTTTTTTTCGTCCATACTACTATCGAACCCACAATCATCGCTTTTACTGTCAAACTCTGATCCACTGAGCCACGACGGTGAGAAATATTAATACTATTTCGGCTAGAAATATTAATCTAAACTACTAAACGGATTTAGATGAAACTTTACAGCTTATACATCAGAATAACATATAGACTACTATTCATGTAAAATAATGCCTAATTTAGGTTGCTTGTAGTCATATATGTTTTGTAAATTAGCTTCACGCTGTATCCCGCACACTGCAGGGAAGGGAAAGGGAACCTACTGTTAAGATATTCCGTTCCGCACTTTCCACCGAATTCTGGAGACATTGTGTGTTGAGTGGCGGAACTCAACGTCACGCTTTTGCCTTGACACCAGAGCGAAGAAATGAAGATATAAATTGAAATAAATATTTCACTTCCTCGTGTGGAAATCGAATCCACAACCAGTCGCATTTGCAATCACACCTGCTGCCCCTGCGCCACGACCGGCTTCAATGTTTTATGGATATACCTATATACATAAAATTTTAATTTGTGAAATCTCACAAAACATCCGAATCCTTTTCATTAAAGCACACAATCTTTAGGGTCATTTAATTCAGAGTCGTTACAAGGTTTTATAGCTAAAATGTCAGGCTCATAATATCGTTCATTTGCTCTGTTAGCCGTATGTGGGAGCAATGACCTTTTCGTCGCTAGGGACGAGTTTTTTTTTATGAATTGTAAAATATAATGATATTTATTTTCAAAAAGGACGAGGTTTTACTTTCGTTGACTATAATTTTTTATGTTTGTCGGTGCCTAATAAATGTTGTTTTATATATATCAGTCTTCGCCACAGATTTCTTTGTCAAATGTGTATTAATTAAGACAAAGCTTCGTCACATGGACAGACGTGAAGGTCAGATAGTCGTTGATTCAAATCGTATTTTTTTTATGGAAAAAGACAAGGCAAACGAGAGTACGGGTCACCTGACGGTAAGTGATCACCGCCGCCCACGACCCTGACCACCAGAGAAGCTACAGGTGCGTTGCCGGCCTTTGTAGTAGATATATTTTAAAGGTGTTTCCAGGTCATATCGACCTGCAAAAACTCTGCTGCAGGTAGGGCATTCCACAATTGTCCCTACAACTGCGTTCGCGTGGAAGGAAGCAGCAAGTATTTTTGCATTTAGTTAATGCATTTAGCAAATTTTATTTACGATTAAGAGATTTACTTAAGCTTACATTTTTACGTCTTTATTCTATTTACTAAATAAGTAATACTGGTAAAAATCCTCGGCTTTAATGACTTAATTATTATAATATTAATTCAGAGACTCTTAAAAAGTGTCTAAATTATATTTATTTATTTTAACGTTTGAATGATTTCATAAATAAAAGTAGATATATGTCGAAACAACATAAAAATATAAGCCATCTTAACGACGGACAGCGTCAAAATGTAACCGCCGCCGCTTTTAAAAATTCGGTCGAGGGAACGAAATGTTTTCGTTTTTTTTTATGGAAAAGACAAGGCAAACGAGCGTTCGGGTCCCCTGATTCTAAGTGATCACCGCCGCCCACGACCCCGTGTAACACCAGAGGAGCTATAGGTGCGTTGCCTACCTTTAAGGTGGGTTGGGCGCCGGAGCCCGGCATTACCTGATGCGAAACGGAGTGACATAAAGCCACTACTTAACGCCAGTTTTAAATGCCAGGGGTGGTAATGATCCGGTCGAGTCTGCCCATGCGTGTTGCCATTGCTGGCGACGTGACTCTACCACACGTACTTTAGTCGCCTCTTACGACACCACCAGAACCACAGGATGATCCTATTCTAGGCCGGGATCTCACAGCACTAAAACGACAAACTGCAGCGTTGGGTTGCGCTATTCAACATGCAATGTCTAGAATTTGGGCAAAATAAAATTTAGCCAAGAGCACACACAATACAATACAACAAAACAATACATACTACGCAACACTAAAAAAAGAAAAAAGTTTCCTAATATTGGTACGGGACCACCGGTGGGCGAGTCCAAATCGCACTTGATCGATTTTTTTTTTAATTTTGAATCATCAAAAAATTGAATCGAGATTGTTCTTAGCCATCATTCAAGAAAGCATGTTCAAACATTTGAAGATTATTAACTCTGTCATAGTTTGTTAAATGCTTATTGTGTTAGGCGTTTTCAATTTTTAATTGCTATACCAATACATAATTTAATCCCGTATAATACAAAACTACCTAAATAATAAAAAAATATTTACTTTTATATCTTTTCTAATGGTAAATTTACTTTTATTATTTATCTATATCAGTTTCTAAACGGCCAGCCATTGGAAAAAATTCCAAAGCACTTCCACGCGACCGACTCCCTCCTTTGATAGAGGGTCCTTCATACACTTTGATCGTTGCCTAGTTTTCTGCAAATCTAATTTTTATAAATGGATCTCCAGCCAATTGGTATGAACAGAAGGTATTATATAGTTTTTTAGCTAGCGCTGCATCCCACACATAGCAGGGTAGGCAGAGGAAACCTGGGAACCTAGTGTTAAAGAGCCCATTCTCATTAAAATACTTCCATTCTCCATTTTCCACAGAATTCTTTTCCCACATTAATTCGATTTCCACTCGAAGAGATGAAATACATCGAATTTAATTTATATTTTCATTTATTCGCTCTGGTGTCGAGGCAAAACGCAATGCCTCCAGAATTCAGTGGAAAGTGGTGAAGGGAGTGTCTTAACACTAGGTTCTCCAGTGTGCTACATTGATTACCAACATGTCTTTAGCTCGCGTAGTTTAACGAATTTTAGTATGGAAATATCATAAGATTTACTTACGCTTAAAACTTTGTAACGTCGTTATTCTATTTACTTGATAAGTAAGCTAGTAAAAATCTCTGGCACTAACTTTTTTTTCAGCCTCATGCTGTATCCTGCACACAGCAGCGTAGGCAGAGGGAACCTAATGTTAAGACACTCCGTTTCCCACTCTCTGCCGAATTCTGGAGACATTGCGTGTTGAGCCACGACACCAGAGCGAAGCCTCAACACCAGAGCGAAGAAAATGGAAATATAAATTTAAAAAAATATTTCATCTCTTCGAGTGGGAATCGAACTCACAACCAGTGCGCCACGACTGACCTCGACGTTAACAACATGCATTACATAAAACTGGTAATTTTAGATAAATTTCAGCTACAGCAGTAAAAATACAGCATAAGAGTCTTTTCAAAACATAGTATATGATGAATTTATTCAAAAAGGTACACCAAGTGCTTCAGAGGAGTATTTAGTTTCTCAATTTAACTCGGTTCAGTGCAATTTAGTTCTTTATTCGTTGCCTTTGAGTGTGTCAATAGAGCGCTATTCACCTGCTTCTCTATTCGCCACTATCGACACGAGTATAAAAAGTAAAAAGATTGTTTGAAATCTATAAATAGAAGAGAATAGAATAAAATTGTTTTTTTTAACTGTTTTACCACAGCTTTGAGTGTTATACTTCTACAATTTCCACGTTCGAAAATTAAAGTAAGCATATGAATTGCAAATCATTTTATCTATTAGAGTTCATATTTTTAGCTTCATATTTTACCTTATATAGTGTAGGTAGGGAGAAACTAGTGTCAAGACACTCTGTTCTACACTTTTATGACGAATTTGTTACATTGCGTGTTAATTAGCTCAACTCAAATCGGCTTAGGGGACTCATAGAATTTCAGACGGAGAAAAATCCAGTGATATAACATTCCCTTCTCCATTGTCTGCCCCTTTTCTTTTATTTAAATACATTACATATTGTTTTAGAAGCTTGGAACCTAGTGTTAATACACTTCCGTTCCCCACTTTCCGCCGAACGTCGAAGTATTAAGCGTTGGAACTCAACGCCTTTTTATTTCCATGAGTGGGAATCGAACCTACAACTGGTCTCGAATCGCGCATAAATCTTTATAACCATAATAAAAAAGAATATTTCTATGAAACAAGTCCAATTTACTCAAGTGAAATTTAGATATAGCAATAAAGTTAACAAACCATATCAATCAATATACTTTTTAGTCATCAAAGTCATAAACGTTTCAAAAGTAGCTATTTGCGAATATAACTAATACTGAGTTTAGAGGCCAGTCGTGGCACAGTGGCACAAAGTGTGACTGTAAAACCGACTGGTTGTGACCGACACAACCGATGACGACGCAATGCCTCCAGAATTCGGCAGAAAGTGGGGAACGGATGTCTTAACACTAGGTTCCCTCTGCCTACCCTGCTGTGTGCGGGATACAGCGTGAAACTGATTTATTTATTTGATTCTAAGTTTAGATCATTTTCTTACTCCATGTTAGTAATGGTTCATACATATATGATTTTTTCTTCTTTTATTATTTTTTCTGAATATCTTCTTTAAAGGACGTCATGTCGCTGTAGAACACATCCTCTGACTGTAGACGTGATATTCGTGAGTTCAATTCTTTTCCTTTACCTTAATAACCTTTGTTTTCTCTTCTTTTGTTCTCTTTTCCTACGTTTCTGCGTGATATATTACAGTGTTAAGCTAAAAAGATCATCTTTCATCCAGTTAAAAGTTAAAAACGCTGACATGTTCTTATAACGTAAATGTCCGATTTTTATTAAAATTTAGTATGTATGCCTGCTATAGATAAAATCCTTTTTCAAGTAATGTATAAAAATTTTTACATTGGAAAATTTGAAAACGGAAAATAGTCCAAGCTATGCGAAGTCGAAATTGTTATGTTTGTCTGAATAAACATAAATTGATGCAATAACTCTTAAACACGTATACAAGGCCAAATATTTACTATAATAAAAGGTTAATTATACTTGACGTTAGTTAAAATAAAAATAAATCAATCAACTTCACGCTGTATCCTAGTGTTAAGACACTCCGTTCCCTCGCGCTTAGCCTCAACACTAGAGCAAAGAAATTAAAATTAAATTTAAATAAACTTTTCATTTGCTCGAGTGAGGATCAAACCCACAACCAGTGGGTCACACTTTGTGCCCCTCCACCACGACTGTCCTCAATTTTAACTTTAACTTGTATGTATTTAATTTTAACATGAAGGCTAGGAAATTAGAAGAATAAATTTATTAAGCAGAATGTGTCAGACAATGGCGCCCAGCCGCGTCAATCATCGGGCGGCCGCCCGCCGCCACTAATTGTCACTTCACAGTGGGCTATTTATATTAATTATTTTATTTTCTCATACAAAATTGGCTATAAAATATCATATAGTCTTTATATAGGCCAGTTGTGGCGCAAGAGCACAAGCGTTTGACTGTTGCGTTGGTTGTGGGTTCTATTTCCACTCGAGGAAATGAAATATTTTCATTAATCTGCTCTGGTTCATCGTCAAAAAAACGGTCATTTTATAGGCATATCAATCGTGTGATAGAGCTTAATATAGTATTATATATTAAGTTTAAAAAAAATCTATGGATTTATGGATGTTAACAATATTATTGGACGATGTTTATTTATATGTATAATAGTTAATTATAATTATGATTTAAATGTATCGATTTCATCAATGAAGATATGGTTTTATAATATATTAAAATCAAAGATAAAGATTGTTTTCATATTTAAAGCTACATTGTAAAAATCTAATTTCAAATCTAAAAATGTTTCTATTCATCCGATGTTACGGCATCATAAATACCATAAATAATTTTCTTCATTTTTAATAATAATGTTTAAACACTTGACATGTAAAAACGGCGAAAAGCCTACTTGTCCTCAAAATTAAGACGGATTTTAATACTATAAAATATATAGTAATACAGTAGTTTGCTACTATATAAGTTATAGAGCAAAGGTACTGTGGACATTTTACATTAAAATGTGATGTTTTGTCGTCGGTCAGATTATATCCAACATTTTTACTATTGGTCAACCTGTTCATAAGACTACTGTTGTGATTCCGTTGTTACTTTTGTTGTTTTTATTAAGTTTCTTGTTTTGTTAAGGAAAATGTTGTTTTCTGATTATTTCGTTTTTTTTATATTTTAAAACATGAGTAAGCCTGGACTAAATTATATATAAATTAAAAACTTACATAAAAGTTTCAGAAACAGTATTTCTTTGTATTTTTTTATCTCAATCCAAAATAAATAGAGTATAGAGAACCAATTGACGCGTATAATAATAAAAACGTATTGGCGTTGCCATAGCAACGTGTATGCCACTTAAAACTAAAAGTTTAAATATTGTCAAAAACATGATAGCGTGTGTAATGTTGTATTTATTGATTTAATGTACTTTATAAACATTATTATTGAAAAATAACAATATAATATTGTGTTCTGCACTTCTCCTGCATATAAGCTATATCTGCCAAATTTCAGCAGCTTCACGTTGTATCCCGCACACAGCAGGGTAGACAGAGGAAACCTAGTGTTAAGACACTCCGTTCCCCACTTTCCGCCGAGTTCTGGAGGCATTACGTGTTGAGTGGCGGAACTCAACGCCGCGCTTTGCCTCGACACCAGAGCGAAGAAATGAAAATATAAATGTAAATAAATATTGTAATAAATATTTAATATGTGTCAAATTTCAATTTCAAAATATCTGCGAAATTTTCGTTAAAAGGGGTCCAAAATTTTTGCGTCACATATTAATATATAGATATATATTCATATATTTTAACACCATTTCAACACGCTATCTTACAAAACCGCTCACATCACATCAAAAACAACAATTTATTATTTTATCAAAGAATTATCAAAGAATATTTTATCAAAGAAAACAACATACAAAGGGAATTTTTACTAAATTATAAATAATTTAAATTTACTGGAAGTATATAACACATTGTTATTACTCGCTTACCTTAAGTAACTAATACCTTTTGATGTGTTAATTTCATTGCCTTCATCTCTTAGATATCTGAAACAGTAAAAGGGTTCTTTTAATGTTATTATGATATTTCGTAATTTATTTTGGAAAATTTATATCTTTATATGAGGCCAGTCGTGGTGCAGCGGCACGAGGTGTGACTGTAAAACCGACTGGTTGTGGGTTCGATCCCCACTCGAGGAGATGAAATATTTACTTAAATTTCTATTTCCATTTCTTCGCTCTGGTGTCGAGGTTAACCGCGGCGTTGAGTTCTGCCACTCATCACGCAATGCCTCCAGAATTCGGCAGAAAGTGGGGAACGGAGTGTCTTAACACTAGGTTCTCTTTGCCTACCCTGCTGTGTGCGGGATACAGCGTGAAGCTGTTTTTTTTTTATATCTTTATTTAACAGTTAAACCGTTTTGTGCTATTGTAATTTTTTGACTAATATAAATGTTATTAGAAAATCTGCTCGTTGAAAATTGGTAATTTTAATTTCAATAGTATGACGACGATGTAATTGTAGACGATGATCGTGGGTTCAATTAGTTTTTATAGTAAAAATTTTAACATTTTTCTTGGGTTATTAAAAATAAAATATATATATCAACATCAACATTTGCAAAAATATTAACAGAAAGTCAACCGTTGCCACTTGAAAAATATTTGTTGCACTAAATGAGTGATAATATAAGAAAAAATTGCACGTATTAAAGTTGTTATAATTTTTACTGGAATATTAAAATATTAGACTAGACAGGTAAATCGACACAATTTATTATCATAATTATAAATTTTATTAGCGTCACGCTTATCCCGCACACAGCAGGGTAGGCAGAGGGAACCTAGTGTAAGACACTACATTCCCCACTTACTACCAAATTTTGGAGGCATTGCGTGTTAAGTGGCAGAACTCAACTTTGCCTCGACACCAAAGCGAAGAAGTGGAAATATAAATTTAAGTAAATATTTCATCTCCTCGAGTGGGGATCGAACCCACAACCAGTCGGTTTTACAGTCACACTTTGTGCCGCTGCGCCACGACTGGCCTCAAATAATTATAAATCCTTATCCTAAAAGCAATTTAAATCTTTGTTATTCCCAAAAATAAACTTATATATTTTTTTTAATTCCTACTATACAATTATTCGAAACAAATATTATGAAAATTCATTTTAATATCAATTTTCAATAATTTATTACGAGGGTCAGTCCTCAACTTTGTCAATCATATATGAATTTCAAAAAATTTAAGAAGGAGCCCAATTTGAAAGTAAATCAAATTATTTGGAATCTTCGTACCGTTATTGTCCTTGGCCCTGATCCTGTAGCTCTTTTGGTTAAGATAGGAACTGTATAATACGACTGTATAATAAAAAAATTGACACATGTACAACACACTTCACAAGCAAATACAGCTTGATACGCAAAAAAATTGCAACATTTTTTTACACTTTCACGCTGTATCCAGCATTAAGCAGGGTAGGCAGAGTGGGCCTAGTGTTAAGACACTCCGCTCTCTACATTACACCGAATTCTGGAAGCATTGCTTTTTGAGTGGCGTTGCTCAATACCGCCCTTTGCCTTGACCCAGAATGAAGAAAATAAAATATTAAATATAATATTTTCTCGTGTGGGAATCAAACTAAAAAAAATGCAAAAAAAATATTTTCTTCCATATTTTTTCGGTAAAAACAAAAAATGGTACAATTTCTATTCTCTAGACAAGTAGACATGAATGCGCGACCTTCAACGTTATAGAGACCGATGTATAGATAAGCAAACGATCGTAAGACATGAAGACATTGTCTTTTTATTAAATCCAAAACAATATCGTGACCAGTCGTGGCACAAAGTGGATAAGATTCTCAGTCGAGAAATAGAAAAATTAAATATTTCCATTTTCGTCGCTCTGGTGTTGAGGCAAAGCGCGGTGATGAGTTCCGCCACTCAACATGCAATGGCTCCAGAATTCAGTGGGAAATGGAGTGTCTTAAAACTAGGTTCCCTCTACCTACCATGCTGTGTGCGGGATACAGCATAAAGCTGATTTAATTTTTTATTTATTTTGTTTGTCTAGTTGTTAGAGGTACAACTACCGCTTGGTCTTAGGTTCGAGGCTCGATTTTATTTTATATTTCACGTATCATTACATTTTAAATCATTGTAAAAAAAATTTTGTCGCCGGTCACAAATATTTATTCTGTCGATCGTATTTTAAAACATTTCTAGTATATATATGTTATTCTATATTTATAGAGGTCAGTCGTAGCACAGGGGCACAAGCGTGCGATTGTAAACAAGACAGGTTGTGGATTCCATTCCATTTCGTGCAAATGATATATTTGTTATTGTCATGCCTCCAGAATTGATGGAAATGTTTAATGGGTGCAAAGTATCTTAACACTAGATACCCAAGTTCCCTTTGCCTACACTGCTATGCTGCGGAATACAGGGTGTAAAACATACATTTTTCATACTAATACTTGTTGATTTTTCTATAGAAATTTGAATAAAAACACAATAGTTCCTAGAATACTTGACCAACAATTTATAAAGATATGAAGTTTCTCAAGATTTCGCCACTTCTAAAAATGCATTATTCTACGGCAGCTGGTTGCAATATCCGGCACTCTGTGGCCTTTCCTCTCCAATGGTTTCTACAATTTGTTTCAATTTCCTGAAAAATATAATTTTGTCATTTTTTGCTCTATTTCAATATTGAAATAGCCAGATGTCGAGAGAATTTTACGCTTTCTTTATTTCTCATTTGAATTTATAATGCTGTATTATACATAATGGTAGTGGACTTTTTATAAAAACTGTTTTTTTTTGTACTTTTTTTATTGATGTGAAACATCTATAGGCGCTGGTATAAACGTAGGCGTAGCGACGCTTGCCGTGGCAGGCTATACTAACGTATATACTCATATATAGTCTATATGTAATAGAGTTTACGGTATGGCGACAGGTCACCACGCTATACTAGGGTATACTTATATACAGTCTATGTAATTATTAACGAATTTTTAGGTTAAATATAAATAAATGTTTATTAAAGAAAGTCACCATTTCCTGTTACTGTAATACTTCATTTTTTTATTATGCTATATTCAATTTCTATAATAATCTAGTTTTATGAATATTAATTGTACGAACACGATGTTTCACATTTGCATGAAGTCCCGTGATGCTTTTATTTATTTCTTTTTTTTTTCATGGAAAAGGACAAGGCAAACGAGCGTTCGGGTCACCTGATGGTTTATTTATTATAGTTTGGTTTCAAAATAATATTGAAAATTTTATTTTATTTATTTATGTGATGTATTTGTATTTATTCTTTAAATAAAAAAAAACCCTTAAATAGCAATTTTTTTTGCATATACTTATATCCGAATATGTGATTTCAAGTCAAATATGAACACATTTTATATATAGGTACACGTATTTCCTATTATATTTTATCATAAATTCTAATATAGCAGTAAAATTATTAGAAAATAATTAAAACCCAAAATGACAATGAATTACGGTCTTTATTCAAATAACAGATAATTAATTTTACAGCCCATTATTTCTTTTATAAGAGTCAATTAAAATGGTACTGTGTTGTTATACATTTTTGATGGAACTCTATCGACAAATAAATTAAATTAAATGTTCATTTTTAAAAGAATTGTAATATTTTAATATCGTTTCTTTATGAACAGTTTTGTCTTTGTCCAAAAAATAAAAAGAGGAAAAATACAGATTATAATAATTAATTTCAAACTTTCTAAGTCAGTCAGTTATATTAATATAATTTAATATTTAAAATTACAACTTTGTACAGTTAATATTAATATCATTAGAAAAAAAATATTTATAAATATTTGATTGTTCATGATTTCTAAAAGTTTTCTTCTAGATTTTGACACTGTGACAAAAAAGTCATGAATTTTAAAAAAATTGTTTTCTAAATTATTAAAATTACTCAAAATATGTCTTAATATTGACTTAAATTTGAATTAAGCCATAATATAAGTCAAAATAGCCGAACTATTTATTTATTCATATGTATACATTCTACATGGATAAGATCGTAGCACATTCTACGCCGTAGCTTTTATCTATTAAGTTTAATATGTTTTTTTTTTATCGTTTGTAAGCTTTACACCGTATGCTGTACATTGCAGAGTAGACAGAGAGAACCTGGGAACCTAGTGTTAAGATACTCCGTTCTCAATAGAATATTTCTGTTCTCCACTTTGCACTAATTCTGGAGGCATTGCGTGTCGAGTGGCGGAATTCAACGCCACACTTTGACTTGACTATAATACATAATATAAACAAAGTAAATAAATATATTTTATATATATATATATATATATATATATATATATATATATATATATATATATATATATATATCTTAAATGATTATAATGAAAATTATAAATTCAGAAATATATACATTCATACTTTAGCCTGCGGCTTTTTACCTATCGTTAAACGGAAATAATTAAATTTTGTATATGGTATACGACAGCCTAAGCCCCCGAGGTAGTTCTGATGTAATATAGCCTCAAAGCAAAAATAGACCTTTTAACCATTCTTTGTTTTCACCAATAACTTCTGAGATTAGTGTGTTCAAACAAACACACTCTTTTGCTTTATATTAACTAATAGCATTTAATGTTTAATTTAATTTGTATACATTTAGCTCTACATTAAACTGCCTAAACTAAATCGAACTTAGAACTACCAACAACGCCTCCAATAACTAACTCAGTAAACAAAACTATAATTACAACGTCTTTGATTTATGTGTAATGTCGTATAACGTAAAGCACCACTCCGCTAAGACAAATGACGATAATTGGGATCGTGATCCAAACCAATTATTAGGCATTATAGTATGAAATTAAATCGAATATATTATATAGGTTGTTGTATATAACGAATACGAATTCCTTGTGTATATAATACAAGAAATAATGTTTCTTAGTTCAGTGATACAGGATCTGGCTGTAAACGCAACGGTTGTGGATTCGATTGTGATTGACGGGGAATGAACTATTTTCATTTCTTCGTTCTGATAACAAAGATAAAACGCAGTGTTTAGTTCCGTCACTTAACACATAATGTTTTGAAAATTGAACAGGAAGTGGAAAATGGCGTGCGACAAACTATTCTTTTCCTTTTTTTCTGCAATTGCTTGCTATTTTTTTCAAATTCAAATTCAAAATATTCTTTATTCAAATAGACTATTAAAAGCACTTTGTGTCGTCGAATGAACATATAAACAAAAAATGCTACCATCGGCTCGGAAGGCAATTCTGTGTATATGCGGGATACAGCTTGAAATAAAATAATATATATCTTGTAGAGGCCGTCATGGCCCAGGGGCACAAGAGTGTGACTGTAAAGCGACGGTTGTGGGCTCGATCCCTACTTGGGGGAATGGCTGAAATTCTGGCTCCAAGGCAAAAGTCCAGAGTTGAGTTCCGCCACGCAATGTACAAAAGCAAAAGTGAGGAAAGGAGTTTCTTATAACTATGTTTCCTTTGCCTACCCGGCTATTTTGTAAAATTATTCGTATATATAATTTTCATTTTCAACATGTTTTTACCATTTTTTTAACCATAAAAATTTAATACTCTTTTAAATTGCATAAAATTATTTAGTAAGTATTTCTTACTAAATGATTAATCTCTCTAATGCTTTTCGGGTAAAGCTTTGCAAAAGTTTTCTTATAGAGGTCCTAACAATAAACGAAAAGCTTCCAAGGAAATTCACAGTAGCGGCGTGCTTGTAAGACACGAGGCTATTAATACTTACAAGGGAATTGGGGGTCATTTTTCAGCTTATCACTTTTTAGCGGTAACCAGAGAGTTTCTAGTGTGGAGAAAATAATTTATACTTTCCGCCGAAATCCGAAACATTGTGTGCGACATTGAGTTCCGAAGTGAAAGTGGAGAACGATAGTGTCTTAATGGGAACGAAATGTCTATCTGCCTACTCTGTTATATCCAGCTCCAAAAGCGAATCGCGCAGTGTCATAATATTATTTTTTCTCTGCTCACCTGTCAGGAAAGTTACTCTGCTCTACCTCTAATATGTATAAAAGAATTGTTAAAGTAAATAAATGTAGCGAAATACCTAAGTAAAACCATCTGTTCGTTCAACCACTACATTGGAAAAGGTAAATAATATTGGCCCACATTTTGTTTAGAAACCTAGAACGAAGTGTTGTTGTATTGTTCAAACTAAAACCTTTATGGACTTCCATTTAATGTTCTTTTAGAAATACATTTTTTCTTGGCTTTTATATATAAAATGTTCTAGTTATTATAGCTTAATATGTTTGGTTTTCGTTCCAAGAATCTGGTGTACTTATGGTACAGTTCGGACGAATCTGATTCAATGCGGTTTTGTAATGCTGTCTCGTTCACACGTGCAAATGTGAACGAGACAGATTGTGGGTTCGATTCCTAGTCGCAGAAATGGTTATTATTTTCTGTTTCTCGATCTGGTAACGAGGCAAAGTTCGGTGTTGAGTTCATCCACTCAGATACAATGCCACAAGAAATCAGCTGAAAACGGGAAACGGAGTGTCTTAACACTTGGTACCTAATTTTCCTCTGCTTATCCTGTGTTTGCGCGGAATATACGGTCAAGCTATATATAAATATTTGCATACAAAAAAAATATTTGACATTAGTTTATGCCCTTAACAAATGTTTTACTTGACACTAGATTATTTTACAACTCGTGTCATACTTTACCTCTCACTCAACACGCAATGTCTCCAAAAAAATCTGGAGAAAATGGGGAACGGAGTGTCTTAACACTAGGTTCCCTCTGCCTACCCTGCTGTGTGCAGGATATAACGGGATTTTTTTGTCATACTTTAATTTTCTTCAATGGCTCAATTGCATCACTTTTATGTAAATGTACATAATATGTATATCGACAGCATTTTTTCATGCGTGCAATTTCAGACGTCAAATAAGAAACCTCGTTTTTCACACATCCGTAGGAGCTTCGAGAAAGGATCTCTCCTTCCCTACATGTCTTACATGCTAAATTTCTAAATCCAATATCTTCGTCTGTGCGTTGTCTGTAATTCACTCGGTGACGCATGAGATAATTGATACAATAAATAACAAGAAAAGCTCCGTTTTAAATTAAACTATTCATCTTCGATAGCGACCCTACCCTACCCTATAAATTTCTTACCTTCTTTTAACCAAACTGATATATAGAACTGGACTTGATGTCGGTTTTAACTTTTGTCATTTATATTGCCTTAAACGATGTGCTATTGCTTTAACCTTGTGTAAATAGAAATTTTTTACATAAATTTCGGGGATTTAAAAGCAAAAAATAAAATATTTTTTGTTTGTCATTAAAATAATGATTCCAAAAAATGTAATATGCCAGTAAAAGCTACATCGAAATCTGTGCAGCTTGTTCACTACTTTCAAATCGACAGACTGAAATGAGCTTTAAATGTGTATATTAATTTTGTTACGGAAAAGTAATATAGCAAAACAAAAAAAATAAATCAGCTTCACCCACACAGCAGATGTACAGATGGTTGGCAGAGAGAACCTAGTGTTAAGACACTCCGTTCCCCACTTTCCGCTGAATTCTGGAGGCATTGCTTGCATTGTTGAGTGGCGGATCTCAACGCCACACTTTGCCTGAACCAGAGTGAAGAAATGTCAATATACATTTAAATAACTATTTCACTCAAGTGGGGACTGTAAAACCGACTGGTTGTGGGTTCGATCCCGACTCTAGGAGATAAAATATTTACTTAAATTTATATTTCTATTTCATCGCTCTGGTGTCGAGGTTAAGCGCGGCGTTGAGTTTTGCCACTCAACATGCAATGCCTCCAGAATTCGGCAGAAAGTAGGGAACGGAGTGTGGCCTCGACTAGTATAGCTCACTTTTAAAAACCTATACGTACCTATATGATATTCGTTTACTAATGCTACTTTTATTTTCTATTATAAACTTTGCAATATGGCCTCTTTTTAAAATACGTTTAACGGAAAGTCCAGGAGGCGCGGGTTCGAGTCCCGCTACGTTCAAATTTTTATACGTTTTCTAAATAAGTATTTTTCTTTCCTGAGTGTGGAATAACATTTTAAAAAATGTTTAAAAACGTATAAAAATTTGAACATTGCGGGATTTGAAACCACGCCTCTTTGGAAACCGTTCAAGATCATATGGCTTAGTTAATAGAAGTGCTTGGACGGTTTCCAAAGAGACATGGGTTCAAATTCCGCTACGTTCAATTTTTATACGTTTTCTTAGTAAGTATTTTTCTTTCCTAAGTGTGGAATAACACTTTAAAAATGTTTAAAAAGAAATATAAATTATTTAATTTCACCAACAGTCACGCAGACACCAGACAACTCTAGATAATTCATCTACAAATGCGGAAGTTTTGGATTTGATCTTTAATCAGGAGAATGAGGTTTTTTTTATTTCTCCGTCCTAGTAAGTTAGGGTTCCGCCACTCAACAGACAATGGCCACAATTCACGCGAAAAAAATGCACAAAATATCTTAAAATCAGATTTTTATTGCCAACCTTGCTTATAAATGTGGGAAAAAACGCAAAATGAGAAGTTAATAAACAATTTATATTAATGACGTTCTCGTAATATAAATATAAACGACAATCCATAGCTAAATAAAAAGTAAAATTATATTCTAGAACACAACTTCAAAAGCTCCATAGCATACATTGACTCGAAAGCTTTGAACGTCGAACTTACTTAGCATATCTAAAAAACTGCTGTAAGCTTTTGCCCGGACAGCACTTGAGTCAGAAGGGATTTTCGAGACATTATGTGTTATATGGCGGATTTTAACGCAGCACCTTATCCACCACAGGGGTGAAATAAAAATAATTAAATATAATTATTCACCTGAGCATGACCATCATGGAGCGGAGGCACAAGCGTATGAGTGTAAACGTGAGGTTGTGGGTTCAATTCTCCCTCGGAGGAATATATATTTTTTTTCGTTTCCGCGTTACCAGAGGGTAACGAGGCAAAGCGAAGTGTTCAGTTCCGCCATTCAACACGCAATGCCTCTAAAATTAGGCAGAAAGTTAGGAACGACGTGTAACTAATGGAGAACAGAGTAGGTTCCCATGTTACAGAAAGAAGATAACCCAAGTGGTTAGGGATTAAACCCACAACAATCGCATTTGTAATCAAACACTGTCCCACTACACCATTACAGCTTCAAATTTGCACACCTCTACTATAAAATATATATAAAACGTGACCGAAACCGCGGAAATACACTAGAGAATAAACTTATCAATACATATTCTTGCAAACACATACTTCCTTCCCATTACACGGTACCATCAATCACTTATAACAACGCCATAATAAAATTACTAAACTCACCAACAAAAGTTATGAACGCTCATTCGGGAAGTCCAGGAACCTTTGTTCCTATTATTGGCATAAATCTATTTACCGTAGTCACTTAGCACACCACTTTACTATACGATAAGAACAAGTTGTTAGCAACTCCTCCTTGAAACGACACGACCGCGCGAACTGAAGTCCCATAGAAAACTGAAATCTGAAAACCGTTGTTTCTATACATTAGTTGGGTGAAAAATAAAAGTTACTTCACATACAATGCTCGTTGTCTATGTATAGTATAAGAGCCTGTGGAATTAAAACGTCAATGGATTTCGAAATGTGCGTTCGGCCGTTGCTCTTTGTAATTAATTCGACAGCTTTCCTTATCTATACGAGTGATAAGATGTGAACTTCGAAACGATTTTCCCTAACTTTTTCCCTAGCTAAGTGACGATACATTTACTCAAAGCTTGACAAAACAAACAACAGTGATTTATGGGTTTTTTGATATAGGTTTTTTTGCGATTCAGTAAAAATCGCATATCATATAGGAATGTATGTATATTTTATTTATTCATTTCAGGGTACGCAGAGTTGACATGGGGACCTAGTGTCCTTCCACTTCCCACTTTTCCTTCAATTCTGGAGGCATTAACTGGCGGAACTCAATGTCGCATTATCAACATCGTATATATAATTGTATATAATTATATATTTCTTTTGTTTGAAAAAAAAATAAGCAAATTCTCTATAAGACTCTATGGTGCAATGGTAGAACGTGCGAACGTAAAGCGGTTCAGCCCTACTCGGGGCAACGGAAGAACTATGAATACGAATTATTTTAATTTATTTGCTTAGAAAAGAAAGCATGACGTTGGTTTCCGTTTTTCAACACTATATGTCTCAATTTAAGGCGAAAAGTGGAGAGCGGAATGTCCTAACTCTATGCTGCTTACTCGGGATAAAAAAGTTATTTCTATTAAATTTAAATTCTTAGTACCATATTCACGTTTTAGATAATGAAACACACACCGGTCTTTGTATAACCGTATTAAAGACCCGTATTTTGAAATATAATTTTCCTTATATGTATTGAATGTGAATCGACATTTATAACAGTCCAACAGCTGTGTTACACGTGAGCACTGCGACACTAGATTCCAGTGTAAAATAAATACCTATGTTTTATTTTATTTTTTTTTTTAGTTTCACGCTCTATCCCGCAGGGAAACCAAAACCCACCCCGTTTCTCATTTTCCGCAAAATTTTGGAGACATTTCGTGTTGGTAGAGCTCAACGCCGCGCTTTGATTTGTTACCACAACGATAAATTGAAAATACTGCGCCACGGCGGTCTCTATTAAAAAAAATATTACATTTTATGAAAGAAATTGAAATTATTTTGTATTTAGTTCACGTACACAAATCATACTGCTGTCATTCAACGTAGACTAACAAATCTAAATATATGTATGTCATAATATTTTAACTGGGTCTATAGAAGAGGAATGAAAAAATGAATAAGATTGTGATGTGGTACAGTGGGATAGCGTCTATCTGTAAATGCGATGGTCGTGGGTTCATTTTCCGTTTGGAGAAATAATTATATATTAATCACTTTCAACTTCATTAGATTCCACCATTTAGAATGAATTATCTTGAAAATTGTGTGTAAAGTGGGGAACGGAATGTCTTAAATGTAGTTTTTTATTTATTTTTAATCTTCTTGTAAGCACTTTTAAATGAAAAAATATTTATTCATTTACATTTCCGTTTTCTTCGCTCTGGTGTCGAAGCAAAAGCGCGACGTTCCACCACTCAATACATATTGCATCCAGAATTCGGCAAAAAATGAGTAACGGAGTGTCTTAACACTAGATTCCCTCTGCTTACCCTGCTGTGTGTGGGATACAGCGTGAAGATTATTTATTTGATTTCTAATTCTTATACCTTTTCCTATAGTAAGGGAAGAATTTTATTGAAAGAAGGACAAACGAGTTGATATACTTCATAAATATTAATGTACAATAGACGTTACAAAACGAGATTTTTTAATGTGTTTGGTTTTCAGTCATACAAAAGAACATATTCTTTTTTATTAACATTCTTAATTAAGTATAAGAACATATTCGTTGAGTTTAGTTTTCATATTTTCCTACATATATTAAATGCTGGTAATATGAAATTGAAGTGGTTTTTATCCCCGAACGTTATGCTTGACAGCGTTTAAAAGAAAGTTTAAATTGTTACCTTAAATTAAGTGCCGTTCTCCACTCTCCGTTATATGATTGCTAAAGGAAATCAATGATGCACTTTGCCTTGACTTTTTTTTTCACGCTGTATTCTGGAAGTATTACGCGTGCATTGCCGGAACTAAACGCCGCGCTTTACTCGTTACTAGAGCGAAGAAATCTCAATATTGAATATTTTATTCCCTCGAGTGAGAATCGAACCCACAACCAGTCACGTTGACACGTTTTGCGTTTGCATCACGACTGGCCTCAAACTTCTTTATTATAAAACTTTCAAACTTGATCTAAAAGGAAATTGTAATAAATTTCTTCTATCTTCTGTAAGTACATTTACATATAGCCCAAGATCTCAGGGCCCCCAGACCTACGTCATATTAGCTGTAAGCTGAAATCTTGTGGACTCTTGTTATTAAATATATTATGAATCTTGTTATTAGTCTAATATGTAATTAAGACAGTATGCGTACTCACTAACATGAAAGTGGGGCTCTATCGGAGGTAACGCCAAATAAAGTTATATCTCTGTGTTGGCGGATGATTGAACCATCACATTAGTCTGGGTGCTTATAAGAGATCTTGAAATAGTCCGTAAATAATATATGTAAAATTAAAGCTTGCTAGTATAACGTATTTTGCCCCAATTTTAAATAACCTTTAGGACGTCTAGCGAGAGTACAGCCCAATGTAATGGGTCTGGTAATAATAAATTTTTTTTTTTTAATTATTCTTAAAAACATATTTAAATACGAGGGTTTCTACTTTAACGTAGGTGAGTGTGGTCCTTAAGTTGGGGCTACATCTAAAAGGGCCCCACTTTATATAGTCTACTTGTATATAGTCTTGTATACTTTTGTATAGTCTTGACTACATATTAGACTATTAATCCTCAAAATTGCAGCTTTGGTACAATGACGTAGGTCTAGGGACCCAGGTCTCAGTCTAATACATATTAATAGTCAGGTAATTTAGTTTTATTTCAGCTTCATACTCTTTTTCCGCATATTACTCCCAATTTTGGAGACATTGTATCAAGCCATAATAATAATAATAATAAAATAAATAAAAAATAAATAATACTATTTTTATTCTTCATACCCATTTTAAATATTGGGAAACGTCAGTATCGTCATTCTGTTAAGAAAATAAAATAAAATAAATAAATGAGCTTCACGCTGTATCCCGCACACAGCTAAGTAGACAGAAGGAACCTAGTGCTAAGACACTCCGTTGCCCACGTTCTGCTAAGTTCTGGAGGCATTGCGTGTTGAGTGGTGGAAGTGAACGCCACGCTTTGCATCGACACCAGAGTGAAGAAATGAAAATATAAATGTAAATAAATATTTCACTTTCTCGAGTGGGGAGTGAACCCACAACCAGTCGATTTTACAGTGACACTTTGTACCACGAGGCCAGTCGTGGCGCAGGGGCCCTGTAATATACTGATATACCAAAAATAAATAAAAAATCAATACAAAAAAAACCACATTTCCCATACACCATACAAATGAAAGCTTTGACGAAGCTCGTCATACAGAGCACACGTCATGTCTATTCCGGGCTTCATCAGCTTATCAGCTACGTGGGCATTTATCAATAGTCGATTAAATAGGGTTACCATGTCAGATAATTATGTTTTACATGGAAAATGTATCCGTTCATAATGGTCACCTTTTACTAACGGAGTTGTTATGAGGCCGTTTATTCACCACGTGAGGATCGAAAAGGGAGAGGGGAGGGGGGGGGGGGATCACGACATATCACAAGGGAGGACAGGAAGTGTAGTAAGATATCACGTGAATTTTTTTTCATAAAAACAGATTGCGAAGGTTGCCGGGCCCAGCTTGCAGTTATTTTGTTTAAAAAAATCAATTAGTTCACGCTGTATCCTGTATACAGTAGAGTAGCCAGAGGGAACCTAGTGTTAAGACACTCCGATTGCCACTTTCTACCAAATTTTTCGAGGTATTGCGTGTTGAGTGGCAGAAATCAACGCCGGGCAAAGGAAGTAATAATTCATTCCCTCAAGTGAGAATCGAAACCATAACCGTCACGTTTCAGCTGCGCCACTACGGCTTCAGTTATTTTGTTGATTTTAAGAAATCGAAGTTGATCTTCAACTCGGCACAGTGTCAATAACGGACTTGCAAGATTGAATCCGAAGACAATGTACATCAATTAAATCTTAGCTCCTGAGATAAATCTCGTACATAAATACACTAGCTATTACGAAAAGATTTTTTAATTTAAACCAATAATTCCTGAGATTTGCGCGTTAAATCAAATAAAATCTTTATAATATCATTGAGGCCAGTCGTGGCGCAGCGGCACAAGGTGTGACTGTAAAACCGACTGGTTGTGGGTTCAATCTCGAGGAGATGAAATATTTACTTAAATTTATATTTCCATTTCTTCCCTCTGGTATCGAGGTTAAGCGCGGCGTTGAGTTCTGCCACTCAACACGCAATGCCTCCAGAATTCGGCAGAAAGTGGGGAACGGAGTGTCTTAACACTAGCTTCCCTCTGCCTACCCTGCTGTGTGCGGGATACAGCGTGAAGCTGATTTATTTTTGATTTATTTAATATCATTATGGAAATACAGATATTATAGACGTACACACTATATGAGTTTTGAATGGGATCTCCACTTGAGATAATGATTATGAAAAATTTCTTTTCATTTCTCTTTGTTTCATTTGGATGGAACAATGCCGAAACATGTAATTTTAAAATGAAATATTTTTATTTCATCGCTCTGGTACGGCTCTAGTAAGACTTAGCACGGCTTTAAGTTCTGCCACTAAACACACAATGTCTTAATGTCTTAATAAAAAGTGAGCGGAAAGTGGTGAATAGAGTGTCTTAAAACTAAATTCCATTTGCCTACGTTGCTATAATATGCGGGATACAGTGTGAAGTATCATACATATATTACTTAACAAGAGTTCTTATAACACTTTATTAGTGAACAAAAAAAATCAGCTTCACGCTGTATCCCGCATACAGCAGGGCAGGCAGAGGGAACCTAGTGTTAAGACACTCCGTTACAAACTTTTTGCCGAATTCTGGAGGTATTGCGTGTTGAGTGTCAGAAAATTCTATTAAATGATAATGAAAATCTTAAACAGCCATTAACTGTCATAAAGATAGTAAAAGATGTAATATAAGATTTAGGTACCTATATAAATTACGGGTCGCCATTTTACTTAAGGAATACGAATAAATCCGCTCGGTCAGGTCTAGTCATAGTCATAATGAACAAAAAATATTACATATTTATTACGATTCGAAGTTATTTTCTCGTACTCAGCTTTTCATCTATATTTTGCATTTCTACTCAGTATAGGCTGAGTNTTAAGTAAATATTTCATTTCTCGAGTGGGGATCGAACCCACAACCAGTCGGTTTACAGTCACACTTTGTGCCTCTGTGCCACGACTGACCTTACAAAACTCCTAAACAAAAAATAATAAACAAATTTTAAAATAACAACACACGTATTGTCGTTCTCAAATTTCAATAAGTAAAATGAAGGAAGGTGACACTAAATTCGGATGCTCAATTACCTTGTAATTGGGTCAAGCTATTTAAGCGCCTTTCATTACAACGAGAGCCTTTCATAAAACGGCGGATACGGAATCGTTAAGAACTCTTACGACGATGCGTAAACAAACATCGTATTTAATTAATTACATACATTTTTTTTTTTGTTTTGGCTGTGGGTTCGAATCCAATAAAAAAATGTGTGGATTGATTGTTGTTGGTCTTCACCCTATATGGCCTAATGGTAATAGCTAAGAATCGCATATAACATTTGATAACTTTTAATTGTAGGAGGTAGCTTTAAAAACAGGTATAGTGGGCTACAACGAAATGATTAACGTCATCTAACAGTCTTCCTTAATAAATGTTATCCACCGAAAAATAATTTTACGAGTCTAACCGTAAAAAAGTCATTCCTTAGATAAAACTAATTATAATTTTTACAGATTTATATGTATTTTATTATAGCTTTACGCTGTATCACGCACATGGTAAAAAAGGCGGAGGGAACTTGGGAACCTAGTGTTAAGACACTTTTTTCCCGCTAAGATGCTTCCATTTCGCACTTTCCGCCGAATTCTGCAGACATTGTGTGTTGAGTAGCGAAACTCAACGCCGCGATTAGCCTCGTTACCACATGGAAATGAAAATACAATATTTCATTTCGTCTATTGAGAATCGAATACTATAACATAAATCGAACTCGCAACTGGTAGCGTTTACAGGACTCAATCTTTATAATACTAGTATAAATAGAGAAAATGATTTAAAAAGATAATAAATACATAACAAAGAAAATAACACAAAAATATTCGAAGCTAAAAATCGGCTTAATGATAACTAACAATAATTTCACGAGAAAATAATTGCCGATACAAAAATACAGGAGTTTCAGTAAATAAACTTTGTTCAGAATTGGGTAAAAAGGTAAATTTAAAGTTTCAATGGACAACTTTCCCCAGCGTCAAAAGTTTTAGTTGAAACATATAGTTCTACAAATTTAAGTAGAATTTGTGAGAAGAACTACGACATTAGTTGCTTTTATAAAAGCTATTTAAAGTGCGTTTAGGAGGAGTTTAATTCCCATCGCTGGACAATGGTGTAATTTCGCATGAAGAAATTTTTGTATAAAATTGCATATTTATTATGATAATAATAGCTACTACTTTACTTTTACTTTTTCGGGAAAAACCTCGGGTACCTAGTAATAGGACACTCTGTTCCCATTGAAACACTTCCGTTCCCCACATTCCGCCGAATTCAAGAGGCATTACATGTAGTTCGAGTGACAAAACTCAACACCGCAATTTACCCCGCTGGTAAGCACGAGGGAATAAAAATATTAAATATAATATTTCCTCGAGTTTGAATCGAACCCACAACCTAGTTTACAATCACACGCTTGTGCCCTACCTTACTACTGACACTAATACATATTAATTTTACTTTTAACTATCAAACGTAATTTAATTACGTCAATTCGCCATCACAGACTATCTGTGATTTGCTATTTCCACTAAAGAAGTAATTTTTGTTATACCGCCGTTTACCTGAAATGTGACCTTCTCAAGTAAATGACAGTCCCGTCTTATAATTTGAAAATCAACTAACATCAAAATGTGTACACAAAGCGGAATATATAATAAAAACATAACATTTAAAAATAAGGAAAACTTCCTAATTTCTTCGGACAAAGCTTGGGTGGAAGGTAAAACATCCTCAATCTATTATATCAAATTAAGTTTTTAACATTCTCCGACTAATTATTGAGACATTTCGTTTAGAGTGGCGGAACTCAACGCCGCGCTTTGTTTTGTTACCAGCGCCAAGTGAATAAAAATAGTTAATACTTTCGAATAAGAATTTACCATACAACCGTCACGTTTACAGTCCGACGCTGTGCCGTTTTATACGGTGGCCTCTACAGAATAAAATATATTGAGAGTTCAAAAGTATCAAAGGCTTCAAAGAATAATTAATGTAATTTCTTTCAGCTTCACCCTGTATCTCGCATATAGCAGGGTAGACAGAGGGAATCCAGTGTTAAGACACTCCGTTCCCTATTTTCCGCCAAATTCGGTAAAATTCTCAAAATATAAATAATAATAGAAGAACTCAAATATCATCTCGGCTATCAATACTGATATCTGTCGGACTCCCACGCGGGCAAGCTGAAACCTGTGTATCCTACACAATTATTTTTATCATTCTGACACAACAGAATACATATAATACTTTGCAGAGAGGCCGACGGAACTAAGCGTATGGCTTTGACAACGCGGGTGGGGGATCGAATCCCACTCGGGGAGAATTTTCTACTAAAACTGATCGACAAAATGAAATGATCATTTTATCACTCTGGTAAGAATACAAAGCGAGGCGTTCAGTTCTGCCACTCAACAAGAGTTCAGAAATTAAATAATAAATATTTCATTCCCCCTAGTGGGAATCTAACCCACAACCGTCGCGCTTATTGTGTGCATGCTTCTGCTATTATACCACGACTGCCTCAAAAATAAATGTAATTTAAAAATAACTTAAAAATAAATTAAATAATTTAACAATAAATTATATAATATTTAAAAAAAAAATTGTCATGCAAAATAATAAAACGACACCGCTTTGGGTTTATATTTTCAATTCCATTTTGCAATGACTGTTAGTATTTATTTTCATTTTGAGAAAACCAAAGCGACTTTTTTGTGGTAAGTAAATGTGCAAAATGGCAAAATATTTGTTAAGTAAATAATTTGATAGTGTTTACAGAATTTTGAAAATATGTGTTTTTATTTCGGCTTCCCAGTTAGGGAACTTAGTGTCACACTTCCTTCTCCACTTTCCGCCAAATTTTGGAGGCATTGCGTGTTGAATGGCGGAACTCAACGTCACGTTTTGCCCTGACACCAGAAAGAACCAAAAATATAAATTTAAATAAATATCGATCGAATCCACAACCAATCGCTTTTGCAGTCACACAATTTTGCACCTGCGCCACAACTGGCCTCAATAATTAATAAATCAAAATCAGTAACAACATCCTATTAAACAAATCAGTAAAATAAACCTCAAAATAACATTTCCATTTCCATCACAACATTGTAAATAGAAACTAACTGAATAAAATCCCTAAAGTGGAACCCCAACTAAGAAGTATCTATATAAAACTCAACGAGGGGTAAACAAACACGACATGTGGGGGGAGCAGTAGTTAAAGTTTATCATCGAAAGAGACTGGACCTCGGCCATCATACCTTCCTATACAATGTAATTGCTTAAGCAGGGCTGTCAATAAATAATAAAATACAATAAAAAAATATCAATATATTTCATCGCTCTACAAAAAAATATTTTATAGATTTTATCTTTTTACACTTTGAAGTAGTAAATGTATATAAACTGTCATAAAACAGTTTCTGGCTTGTTTCGCTATTTTTAGTGTTCATCTATGTCTGTAAGTGCTATAAAAAATATATGTTTTTTTAGCATAGTCACTCTACTATAAATCAGCTTCACGCTGTATCCCGCACACCAGGGTAGGCAGAGGGAACCTAATGTTAAGACACTTTCTATCGAATTCTGGAGCGAAGATTTTCATTTTCTCTAGTGGGGATCAAATTCATAACCTGTGGAGTGGATTTTACAGCAACACTTTGTGCCTCTGCGCCACGACTAGCCTCTAATTTATTTATTTTACTCAACTATAAAAAATCACATATTTTTTTGACAACACTGCCTATTAAAATAAAATAAGTTTCTGTAAAAGATAACACTATGCTACATGTTCTAGAAGCATACTTTTTATTAAGACACTCCGTTCCCATTCAGACACTTCTATTTCCCAATTTCGGATGAATTCAGGAGGCACTGCGCGTTGAGTGCAAAACTCAACTCAACTTCGCAGGTAACATAGTATTGTCTTTTAAAGAATCTTATTTTAATTTTAATCATTATTATAAGGGAAACGAGTGAGGGGATGTCGAACGAGACGAAAAGCGAACTAAGCTAGCTTCTCATATATGATTTTAGATTTTATATCTAATAACAAAATATTTCTAAATGAAAACTTATATTTTACTAGGTGGTCTAGAAAACCATATATTTTCTTTATTTAAATAAAAAAAAATGTATAGAATAATAAAAAACAACATTGAAATTTCATTAAATTTCTATTTTAACTAAAGTGATCGTCTATTACCGAAACTTCACGGAGAATTGAGTATATTAAAAATTAAATCAGCTTCACGCTGTATCCCGCACACAGCAGGGTAAGCAGAGGGAACCTAGTGCTAAGACACTCCATTCCCCACTTTCTGCCGAATTCTGGAGGCATTGCGTGTTGAGTGGCAGAACCTCGACACCAGAGCGAAGAAATGGAAATATAAATTTAAGTAAATATTTCGTCTCCTCGAGTGGGGATCGAACCCACGACCAGTCGGTTTCACAGCCACACCTTGTGCCGCTGCGCCACGACCGGCCTCATTGAGTATATAAAGTTGATTAACTATGCGGAAAACATGTTCCAGATCTGGCGCACTCGTTAAGGATTTATATTAAATTGCATTCCGGCCTATTGCGTGGCGTGATTGACTGCAGAATATATTAAAATTGTAAATTAAAAGTAAATTTCGTTTTAAATTAATGCTTTATATAGGTGTAGCGCGATCGACGGTTGTTTATAGGTAGAAGACCTCAGTACCTATCCATTTCACCCCCATTGGAGTTAGCCGATTTTCAGTAGCTCGGCAGATATTTGAGAATTTGTGATTTTTTGGAAAAATCGGATTATTGAATAAAATTGGCAATTACAGCTCGACCGTTGAGTCTGCGCTCGTAATTTTTTTTCTCAATATAGTTCAATAATAGGCCTTAGGCATTGTAATATTTTAAAACTATCGTCTTATAAACCCTGGAAATGACATGGAAACAAATATTGTATTTAAATTAGCTAAAGTTTATCAATTTAAGAGCTTTAGCAAAAAAATCTAGTGATCTGTCTGTGTCTTTTTCCCTGAATTAATTTTAAAAACTTCTAGTAATAGTATAGAATCATCTCTGAAAGTTAAATAGGCGCAGCTCAATGGCAACATGCTAAAAAATGTACTCAAATCATGAAACAGTAAAAAATTGTTATTCTTATTACGAGAATTGATAACATTTGTGTTTTGTGTATTTATATACACATTTTTTTTTCTGTAAACAATATTTCAGTTGTAAACACAACAATATCAGAAAAACTATTTAAGAAAATGCCGAATTGTGTTTACAACTGAAATTGGAACAGAACCCTCCACGGTCAAATGTAGAAACGCACTTGACCGATTTTTTTATTATGACTTTCATATCTAATATTTACTTAAATTTATATTTCCATTTCTTCGCTCTGGTGTCGAGGTCAAGCGCGGCGTTGAGTTCCGCCACTCAACACGCAATGCCTCCAGAATTCGGCAGAAAGTGGGGAACGGAGTGTCTTAACACTAGGTTCCCTCTGCCTACCCTGCTGTGTGCGGGATACAGCGTGAAAAGCTGATTTAATTTTTAATTTAATTTTTTACTTTCATATCTACAAACTTAAAGGGCAACACATTTTTTTTAATTTAATATTATCCTAAAAAAAATTGAGTAAATTATTAAATTAATAAAATCGTGCCAGCCCTTTCCCTTTCAGCCCGTTGCCTGTGATAGCGTGAACGACACTGTCCGCCGTCACCAGTACGTACTTGTCGCGTGAGACGTTAAGTGTCCATACAAAGTTAATTAATATAACGTGACTTGTGTTTCGTGATAAAGTTACTTTAAATTACAATTTTATTAATATTGGTGGAATTAGAAATGAAACTGAAACAAGATATTTACATAGTCTAAGTCTTAATGAATGCCGTAGAGATGTGATCTCTTCGTAGGATATGCGAAGTCAGCTTAGCTGATCGAATTCGCAATGAAGAGATACACAGAATGGCAGGTACTAGCGAAGATGTCACGGTGAGAATGAAGAAGAACGTGCTCAGCTGGTTTGGGCACGTCGAACGAATGAGTGATGAAAAAATGGCAAAACGGATTTATGATGGAAAAGTGAGTGGTAAGAGAGGTAGGGAGAGACCTCGGTTGTCGGAGGAAGATCACGTAAAAAGCATGAGGATCCTCCGGAGGACATGCATACAGTAGGGTAGGCAGAGGGAACCTAGTGTAAAAACATTCCGTTCCCCACTTTTCGCTGAATTTTTCGAAGCATTACGTATTGAGTAGCGGAACTCAGCTGGACGTTTTGCCTTGCTATTAAAGCCAAGAAATGAAAATATTTAGGAAATAATATTTTATTCCTTCGAGTGGGTTACGAACCCACAACTGTCGCATTACAGTCACGCCCTTGTGCCTTTACGCCAAGACGGTCTAAAAGAAAAAAATATCCTTTATAAAAAACACATTTATACAGTATGTCAAAATACTTAATTAAATATTACATTTACACAAGTTAGATATTACATAAATACATATCACAACTTGTACCGTAAAATTATAATAAAACCAAAGAAGTTTGATAATAAATCTTGTCACAAATGTTTACATAGTCATAAGAAAAATATTATAAGAAAACGAAATGAAAGAAAAATAAAAAAAATAAAGCGCTGCGTTAAGTTCCGCCCTTCAGTTCACAATGTCTTGTATTCAGATGAAAAGCAGAGAATGGAGTGCACTGACATTTCGGTCGATTTACTAGTAAGTGTCAGTACACTCTATATGGTAGTACTGATTGCCGAATAAACAAAAAATAATAAAAATATTATTAAAATCTATGACAACATAACTGACAACAGTCAAAACGAACGATTTTCCAAGAAATGTTTCGTACAAGAAAAAGGGAACAAAACAATATGAATTTCTTTATTTTAATAATATAATGTTGAATTAGAATTATGAAAGGTATAAATAATACTTCTGCTTAAAATTGATTAATTATAAAAGTAATATACTTTTTGAGTGCAGACCTTCTTTCTTTTCACAATAATACTTTGAGTAGGGTGAAATGGTATTTGACAGGTACCGATGGAGTGAGTCGTGGCGCAGTCTGAGACAGGGTAGGATAGTAACGTGACGGTTGTTGGTTCGTTCCCTACTCAGGGAAATGATTATTCTTATTTTCTTTTGGTCGGTCTGCCCAGATAATGCGCGGCGTTGAGTTCCGAAGTTGGGCGGAAAGTGGGGAACGTAGTATCTTAACACTAGGATTTGTCCGCATAACCAGCTACATAATGGATACAGCGTGAAGCTACAAAAACTACAGATTTAAAATAAAAAAAACTAAACTAAACTAGCTTCACACTTTATCTCTAGCGGAGTAGTGAGAGAGAACGGAGCGCCAAACGCTACGGTCTCTACATACCTCTTTCGCCTCGTCCACTGTCATCAACCTCTTCATACATGCCCTTCGGGGGGTCCTCATGCTTTTTACGTGACCTTCCTCCAGTATCTTTGATACTGTGTTTTCGAAGGTCAACCGAGGTCTCCCCCTACCTCTCTTACCGCTCACTTTTCCATCATAAATCTTTTTTGCCATTCTTTCATCACTCATTCGTTCGACGTGCCCAAACCAGCTGAGCACGTTCTTCTTCATTCTCACTGTGACATCCTCGCTAGTACCTGCCATTCTGTGTACCTCTTCATTGCGGATTCGATCAGCTAAGCTGACTCCGCATATCCTACGAAGAGATCGCATCTCCACAGCATTCATCTTTCTTTCATTCTTCTTCTGTAATACCCACGTTTCGCTGCCGTATAACAGCGTCGGTACCAACACTACATTGTGTACGGCCAAACGTGCAGCTGTGCTGACGTTTCGCCATCTCATGAATGCAGCTAAGGCTCCGTTAACCTTATTACCGGCAGCAATTAAATTTTAATTTAAAATAAAAGTTGTACTATATTAGATATTTGTATTATATTAATATACACAGTGTCGTAAGATACAATTATTCTAACAGAATGAGAGCAGTCGTGGCGCAGGGCCAAAGTGTGATTTTAAAGGCGACAGATTGTGGGTTAGATTCCCACTCGAGGACATGAAATATTTAATATTTTCGTTTCTTCACTCTAGTGTCTAAGCAAACCGCGGCGTTGAGTTCCTCCACTCAATACGCAATGGCTCCAGAACTCGACGAAAAATGAGGAATGGATAATGGAATGTCTTCGCATTAAGTTCTGTGCGTACTCTACTATATGCAGAATACAACGTGATGTTAAAACATTATAAATTCTTTATAGTTTCCTCATAAAATACAAAACAACGTGAGAGTCCAAAAAACTGATTAAGTGCGAGTCGGACTCGCGCACCGAGGCTTCCGTACCAATTCCAGGATCGTAGGTTAACTGGAAAAAGGAAGTACAAATTACTTAAGTTGACAAACTTAAGTTTGCGAGCATATGCACTGTTTTTGTATGCAATGAACTACAAAAATAATGTTTTTTTTTTCTATGAAATACGTATAAATTTTTACTTTTCGCTATTTTTACTTTATTTATGCTATAAGACTTTTGCTTCGTATCAAATTTCAAGATTGAAGGGAAGTACCCTGTAAGTTTTCTTACCCTGTACCCTGTAAGTATTATTCCCCATTCGTGAGTTTCGTAAATTTGCGGCATAAACGTCTGTAACTTTTCATTGATTTTTTCACAACTCTAAGAGACAGTAGACCCTGAGTATTTGATATGAATTCAGCTTGATACCTCTTCTCGTTCCTGAGAAAAATGATCTTGACAGACAGACGGACGGACAGCAAAGTGTTCCTTTTTTCTTTCAAGGTACGGAACCCTAAAAAGGTTAAAAAAATAAAGGAACTGGCTGCAATTCTAGGTCATATTAGATTTCAGTACTTCATTTATGGATGTACAGAACTCCATTTATTTGTATGTCACACGCGACCACCACAAGCTATTAATGGGATAAGTTTCGTTACAGTCGTTGCACTACTTTAGAAGAACTTTCAGCTGCAGCCTCGTTTGTTCTAGTTCGCTCAAAAAATTATATAAATATAAAGGATTTACTATTAAGTTAATATCTGCGGCTCCGTCAGATAGTGAAATAGTATTATAATAACTAACAATAAAATTTGTACACTTTGAGGCCAGTATATTACTGCTATATATCAAATATTTTATACATTCATATCCCCACTTTGGTAACGAGGCAAATCGCGGCGTTAAGTTCCGCCACTCAAACCATAATGCCTCCAGATTCTCCAATCGACATGCCTCAATACATCAGTACAATAAAGAAAAAGTACGCAAAAGAAATACAAATATAGTGCCTATACACTCTGTTTCCCACTTTCCACTCGATTGTCGAGATATTTTCTCGTTGACATTAAGTTCAAAGCGTTGAGTTGCAGAATTTAACGCACACACTTTATCTCCATTCTCACAAACGATACAGACGACCATAATGCCACGATGCTACGGCCAGAAATAACAAAATTTAAAAAACATATTTTTTGTCTCTCACAAAAAAAAAATCAAAGTATAATTAGAAAAAACTCGTGTCGCATTAAAACCCTCTACTCCACTACGCTCCCGCCGTGAATGTAAAATCGCCACTTAGTTGGTTGCTAATGGTATAAATACTTATTTGTGCAAATTGAAAAAAGTTGTTATTCATTTTTTTTTTCAGCTTCGTGATGTATCCCGCATATAGCCCTGCTATAATAAGCAGAGGGAACCTGGTGTTAAGACACTCCGTTCCCCACTATCGTCAACTTTTCGAGACATTGCGTGTTGAGTAACTCCGCAGTTTTGTTTATGCCCAAATTTATTATGTTATAATAATAATTTATCTAAAAACCACCGCGTTTATAATCGAAGCCCAAGATGGCTTCAAGCGGTATCTCGCTCACACTAGGATAGACAAAGGGAACCTAGTCTTAGACACTTCGTTTATATTCCGCTGAATTCTGGATGCATTGAATGTTGAGTGGCGGAACTCAACGTCACTTTGCCTTATACCAGAGCGAAGAAATAAAAATATTAAGTATTTCACTTCCCCGAGTGGGAATCGAACCCACAACCAATCGCGTTTAGAGTCACAGATAGTGCCAATGTGCCACGACCAGCCTTAAATAATAATTAAACTAATAAATCGTAAATAACATGTGAAATTTAATGAACGCGCTGAGTGTATGCGGCGTACTGCAACCAACAAAGCTTTTAGTCACAGTGGCTGTTAGTTGAGATGTGTTGGTACACTATAATTGAATTGTGTTTCATGTAATGCGAGTTTGTAGACTGACTTGAAATATTTTTAGTATATTATTTTGTCTTTTTTTTTAGCTTCACACTGTATTCCAGGGAGCCTAGTGTTAAGACACTTCATTTTCATTAAGACACTTCTGTTTCCCAATTTCCCCTGAATTCTTAAAAAACTTAACACCGCGCTTTGCGTCGACACCAGAGCGAAGAAATTAAAGTATTAAATATTTCATTTCAGTAGAAATCGAACCAACAACCTGTCACTTTCACAGTCACAGTATAATGCCACTGCGCCACAACTGGCCTCACCTAGTTTCATGATGATAAAATTAATCTTATTTTAACTGAGCCAAATTCACTTCCTCTGATTTTATTACATAAAATTAAATCGAAATCAGAACCACCGTGCTACAAAAATTCCACTGTACCATCAAGTCTTTGAAACAATTGAAACTATACAATTTCACAAAATGATACACGCTACTAACATTCCCTAACTACTCATTGTTCAAGTTAAACGAACAAATAAGTGGAGACGGTCGTAAAGTCTTGGGTTGCGAGACTATTACAGTGCAGCTTTCCTTTGAGTAGATGCTATTAATAATTCTGTCGCCTTTTATTAAGGTTGCAAGTTCATTTAAGTTTTTTTTTAATTAAGGAAAATTTAGACGGTTATGCTCTCGTTCCTTAGAATTCCGTGCCTCAAAAGATGAAAACGGAACCCCACACTTTTGTTTATTTGTTTATTTGTATTGTAAATAAACGAAAAATATACAAAGTGAAGATTTATAGATGTTTCAAAAAAAAACTTATGACAATCGCCTTATGAATCTGAATTCGGTTATTACACAGAATTTTAATCTCCCAATTACGTATCTGATATCGAAATACAAAAAACGAAACGAATAACCAAAATTAAATTCTCATTTCTTTAAACAACATTTTAAACATAAAACTCGAAGAAGAACCTCTTTTTTCCAGAAAGTGTCTGTGTGTGTGACATGTGCATGTTATAGTGGAGCTTAGGAATAACGAGGCGTCACTCTAAAATGTTGTTTGTGATGTTCATCAATTCGAATTCTATAAAGTATCTTGACACTAGGTTAGTTCTGCCTACCTGGCTATATAGCGGATACAACGTGGAGCTTTTTTGACGTGATGATGCTTTTTTAAGCATGGCTTGTCACGTTCCGTACGAGCCGATCGTGCAAGCGAGATAGCGACACAAGCCATAGAGAGGTACGATTCACGTAAGCGTTGACATTGTTGCTTGTAATTATTGTGTATAATTTTAATACAATAAGTACCGAGTACTTATTTAGAAAACGTATAAAAATTTGAACGTAGCGGGACTCGAACCCGCGCCTCCTGGAACCTGGTCGGTTTCCAGGAGGCGCGGGTTCGAGTCCCGCTATGTTCAAATTTTTATACGTTTTCGAAATAAGTATTTTTCTTTCCTAAGTGTGGAATAACACTTTAAAAATGTTTAAAAATAAGTACCGAGGCCAGTCCTGGCGGAGGGGCACAAGTGTGGTGTAAACTGACTGTAAACGCAACTGGTTGTTGGTTCGATCCCCACTCAAGCAAATAAAATATTTATTTAAATGTATCTTTTCATTTCTTCGCTCCGGTGTCGAGGCAAAGCGCGGCGTTGATTTCCGCCACTCAACACGCAATGCCTTCATAATTGGCGGAATAAGGGGAACGGTGTCTTAACACTAGCCTCCCTCTGCCTACCCCACTGTGTGCGCCTGCACGCAATGTATATAATTTTCAATTAAATCTTTGTTTGTATTATACAATTTTTTTTTTTTTGCTTCAATTATAAAAATTCAGCTCATATCACAAAAATATGCAATTTTTCATCAAATTTATTAAATAAAATAAAATAAAATAAATCAGCTTCACGCTGTATCCCGCACAAAGCAGGGTAGGCAAAGGGAAACTAGTGTTAAGCACACTCCGTTCCCCACTTTTCGCGGAATTCTGGAGGATTCATATTGAAAGGCGGAACTCCACGCCGCGCTTTGCCTAGACACCAGAGCGAAGAAATGAAAATATAAATCTAAATAAATATTTTATTTCCTCGAGTGGGGATCGAACCCACAACCAATCGATTCGGTCAATTTATTCTTATAACATTTTATCACGTTAAATTATTTAGACTTTACAGACAACCAGTTTCTTGTTTTTAATCAAGTAGAATAAATAACAAATTGAATATATTAAGAGTAAGAAGTACCTTAACTTTACATGCTAATTTTCGTTTATATCGAAAATGTTTTTAATGTAGGTATTCAACACATCAAAGCTGTCTTGATTTTGAAATAAATTGACTGGCAAAGATTCATGAAAGTCAAATTAGGTTTATTTTACAATTTTTATTTCAAGACATTTGTGAATAGCTTGCTCTTACATCTATACATATAATGAAATTAAGTAAGAGATCGCTGATCGTACATGGAAGATATTTAAGAAAATCTATTATTGGTGGCATTTATTTTTCCAGCTTCACGCTGTATCCCGCACACCGCAGGGTAGGCAGAGGGAACCTAGTGTTAAGACACACCGTTCCCCACTTTCCGCCGAGTTCTGGAGGCATTGCGTATTAAGTGGCGGAGCACAACGCCGCACTTTGCTTCGACACCAGAGCGAAGAAATATAAATGTAAGTAAATATTTTATCTTCTCGAGTCTCCACTCGAGAAGATAAAATATCGAACTCACAACCAGTCGATATTATACGCTATTTTATATTGATATATTATAGGTCAGGCGATATATTATAGGTCAGTCGTAGCGTAGGGGCACAAACATACGACTGAACGCGACAGGTTGTGGGCTCGATCCCCACTCAAGTAAGTGAAATTTTTAATATTTTCTTCGCTCTGGTGTCGAAGCAAAGCGCGGCGTTGAGTTCCGTCGTTAAACACGCAATGTCTCCAGAATTCGGCAAAAAATGGGAATTAGGTATCTTAACACTAGGTTCCCTCTGCCTACCATGCTGTGTGCGGGATACAGCGTGAAGCTGAAAAAATATTTCATAAAGACAATTTGCAAATAAATTCCCTAATAACACACACACTTCGCAAAACAAAGAAACACACCGCGACCTCAACTTATCGAGTTATTGACGTTAATATACGTAAGTGGACTGTCCACGTGCCCTTTTATCTGATTAAAACATGTCTTATTTCGATAATGGCCGCTCCTCACAACCAATAAGTCTTTTAACTTTCATATTTTGTTGTGGAGACCTTCGTGGCGCAGTGGTACTACAGTGTGAACGTGAACGCGACGGTTGTGGATTCGAATTTCACATGGGAGAATAGATTTTTGTTTATTAATATTTCCTTTTCTTCGCTCTGGTAACAAGGCAAAGCGAGCGAAAGAAACAAAAAAAAGCGTGGCAGTGACTATCGCCACTCAACACACAATGCTTCGAAAATTCGGCGGAAATTCGGGAACGGAATTGTCTTTACATACCGTAAAATTTTAAGAAAAATCAGCTTATCAGCAGGGTAGGCAGAGGGAACCTAGTGTTAAGACACTAAAACGTAAAATTAAATAACCTATATACAGTATACTAGTAGTTTTTTCGTCTGTGACTACCTCTATTAATATTTTTGTGATTTTTTTTTTATATTTTACTGTCTGTATTTGCTTTCATCTGGAGGACTGATAAGATCCTTCAGAGGTCATGTCTGGTATTCGCCTTCTTTTTTTTGTCTTTATAATTAATACTTTGAACTCTACACAATGAGGATTATATGTAGGTACACTATAAGGGTATTAATGTTATAGAAAACATTTTTCTTTATTTCACTGTTTAATACTTTAAATTAAAGGACACTGAGTGTGGCACATAGTAGTTTAAATATATGATGTTTTCTCCACCTGCTGTCAAAATCAAAATCCGATAACTAAAATCAAACTAAAATCTTTATATCTTAATTGTATTTTATGACTTTTAGGTGTGCCAGTAGAGCACAATTTATTTCGTCAATGTCACGTAGAATGGAATACACACAACAATATAAAAATAGAAGGTCTAAATAGAAAAGCTACTAGGTAAAAAAATATGTATTACTAAACTACTTTTACAGTTAATTTTAGTTCTTAGTTTAGAGCGTTTCTAGCGTGCCAGTGTCATGTCAAAAAGAGATTCATTTAAAACACCTCTTTTAATTTAATAACAAAAATATTAATACTTATTTAGAAAACGTAAAAAAATTTTAACGTAGCGGGACTCGAATCCGCGCCGTTTTCTAAATAAATATTTTTCTTTCCTAAGTGTGGAATAACACTTAAAACAAAAATATTACAAAGCGGTAATTTCATTTTTGACAGATTACTCCCGCGTTAAGAAAAGGAAGAGGAAAATCAGTCTAATAATATCCGCCACTTGACTTGAACGTAAGTTACGAATAAAATAACAATACGATTTGAAAAATAAGAAACGACATTTGAATATTTTATTATTTCAATTGATTTAAAATTTAGTTTAATTTGTGTATACTCTTTCTTTTTCTAAACTTTTTGTTTATTATTCTAAAAGTTGTAATGTCGAACAAAGAAAAACAATAAGTAAACTCAAAGGACAATGGGCAAAAATGTATGGAACCTGGGACCACCCTTCAATAACAATAAGATATATGTCATTGGATAGGTTATTTCCGTAGGAACAACTTTTGTTATGACAGCTTTGTTGTCCGTTCAGAGATATAAGAGTTACAAGTTTCGCGTTATCTTGTTGGGGTGAAAAAAAATAACATATGATTAGCTGATAATGATAATTATTTATTATTATAATGTTCGAATATTATTAGAATGTAAGTCGTGGCGCAGCGGCACGAATTGTGACTCTAAAACCGACTGGTTGTGGGTTCGATTCCCACTCGAGGAGATGAGATATTTACTTAAATTTATATTTCCATTTCTTCGCTCTGGTGTCGATACTAAGCGGGGCGTTGAGTTCTCCCACTCAACACGCAATGCCTCCAGAATTCGATAGAAAGTGACGATACGTAGTGTCTTAACATTAGGTTCCCTCTGTCTACCATGATGTGTGCGGGATACAGCGTGATATAAAAAATAATGCTTCACGCTGTATTATTGAATTCGAATCTCACTCGAGGAAATTAAATGTTTAATATTTTCATTTCTTCAGTGGTATAAAGGGAAGTGCGGCATTGAGTTCCGCCACTCAACACGTAGTGCCTCCAGAATTCCGTGAAAAGTGGGGAATGTATTAACACTAGACTCCTTCTAACCACCCTGCTCCATGCGGAATACAGCTGGAACGTGCAGCTGAAAAGCAAAATGAAATCAAGAAATAAAACGTATAGCAGCAAGTACAAATGAATGCATCCAGCCCCGTAGCTCGAGCAATTATAGCAAACGACTCTCTTAACGGTCGTCCACCGCACTATGTCCTACTTCCAACACATTTCGCAAATTTTAGTGCGGTCGAGAGTTGCGTTAAATATGCTTAACGCGTTCGTGTTATAAAATAATGGGGATTTTTTTAATAAAATCTACCAAAAATAATATCAAATTTGTAAAATAATTTCTTGATTTAGTGATTTGATTGGGTGGCTTGTTTAATATTTAATTTATTTTTAATAATAATAATCAGCTTCACGCTGTATCCCGCACACAGCAGGGTAGGCAGAGGGAACCTAGTGTTAAGACACTCCGTTCCCCACTTTCTGCCGAATTCTGTTGGCGTTGCGTGTTGAGTGGCAGAACTCAACGACGAAAGGCGAAGAAATCGAAATATAAATTTAAGTAGATATTTCATCTCCTCCAGTGGGGATCGAACCCACAACCAGTCGGTTTTACAATCACACTTCGTGCCGCTGCGACACGACTGGCCTAATTTATTTTTATGTTTTTATATATTCTTATTGACTTTTTTTAACATTTTTATGACTTTAAGATCAACGAGTCTTACCTAACAAAATAAATAATATTACTTACTTAAAATCTGATATATATCATTTATGTAAAATGTCACTACTTTTGCAGTAAATATTATGCAAACTATATGGTTTTTATTAAATTTATATAACTATCACATTATTTTCATATGAAAAAGTATTATAGTATAGACATATGTCTACTATAACACTGGCCACACACATGCCACGATTTTAAAAATAGAAAATAAATAAAGAATAAAGAGGAAAAACGTGGATATCGGGGACGCTTAGAGATAATAATGTAATATTTTAATGCTCGTTCAGTGTATTTTAACATAATAATAATAATAATCAGCTTCACGCTATATCTCGCACACAGCAGAGTAGGCAGAGGGAACCTAGTGTTAAGACACTCCGTTCCTCACTTTCCACTGAGTTCTGAGGCATTGCGAGTTGAGTGGCGGAACTCGACGCCGTGCTTTGCCTCGACACCAGAGCGAAGAAATGAAAATAAATATTTCACTTCCTCGAGTGGGGATCGAACCCACAACCAGTCGATTTTACAGTCACACTTTGTGCCTTTGCGCCACGACTGGTCTTTTAACATTATTATTATATATCTAAAGCTATTTTATTGTCCAAAAAAAATGTTTTTCATTTTACTAATGGCTATTTATGATATAACTTAATTATAGTTAATACCGACTTGTGACTTAATTATTTAATTATCTTGAGGATGGAGGCTAACAGGTAATATGGAAAACATAGTATAAAGATCCGCCATTCCTTACAAACCGCCCAATTTTAGTGAGTTGCGTGCTGAGTGACAGAACTCAACGCCGCGCTTTATCTTGTTATCAGAGCAAGGAAACAAAAAAATCTTTCCCTCGAATAGGAATTGAATGGTCACAATGGTCACGTTTTCAGGCAGACGCTGCACCGATGCGCCGCCATTGAAATATAATTATACTAATGGGCGCGCGCAGCTTCGCCCGCTTATTTGCACCCTTAGGGGTGAATTCTAAAAAAACCACGAAACACGTGTACAATAAATTATTTTTAAAAATCTGAATTCAATTTTTTATAAAAATTGGTGGCGATTTAAAGATTTTTCCATACAAACTTTTAACCCCTTATTTGCACCCTTAGGGGGTGAATTCTAAAAAACCATGAAACATGTGTTCAATGAAATATTTTTATGAGACTGAATTTCAAATTTTATAAAAATCGATGCCGATTTAATTTTTTTCCATACAAACCTTCAATCCCTATTTCATCCCTTTAAAATTTTTGAAAATCCCTCCTTAGTGGATGTCCAGATTATGAAAATAAACATCTGCCCAAATTTCACGTTTCTACCATCAGTGGTTACGGCTGTGCGTGCGTCTTACCTCAGTCAGTCAGGTACAAGTCCTTTTATATATATAGATAATTATTATATATATAAAATATATACATATTACAAAATTGTGTGAATGTATTTATTTATGTAAATTTATTATGAATTTATTAAATAAAAAAACAAATACGGAATGTAATCTCCATTTATTTGTACCATAATAAATCTATGTATGTAGCTACACTGAAAGCCGGAGTAAAAGCTGTCGCAATTGACATATACCTGACTGAACGCAATGATTGTGGCTGTCAATTTTAGTCGAGACAAAATTAAAACTGTAGTATAGCCTTAGTATTTCACAGAACATTAAAAGTCGTTTATTCAAAAGAAGTATAGCTGAGTGATTTTATGCTAATTTTCTTCTACAAGAATATGTCCCTCGAAATTGAGCATCTTATAGGTAACAAGACAGGGCGAGGCGTTACATTTCACCATTTAACACGCAATATCTCAAAATAATTGGGGGAATGTAGAAAACGGAGTATGTTAATACTGATTTTTTACCAAAAAATGTCTCATTTATATATGTATATATGTATATTTAGTTTCATACGATTTTCAGTAAAACCTTTTACTGCTTTCCTACATTTCTCAAGAAATCTACTAGAATCACATCCACATAAGAACGAGATCTACATATAAACAAGTCTATATAATCGAGAATTTATTTGCCATTAAAACTAACACAACAATAAGACAAGAACTACTTTCAACATAGAATAATTACAATCAAACTATTTACTTAAGAAAGTATCTAGAGATCCAGACCGTAATAATTCCTCTATAGCCTGTCACTTCAAATTAATAGTCCCACATCTAAGCATTATAATAATTGAATTGAATGAGGAAAATAATAGAGTGTTAAGTGGCGGAACTCAACGCTGCGGCTTGCCTCGACACCAGAGTGAAGAAATAGAAATATGAATTTAAATAAACATTCAATTTCCTCGAGTGGGGATCAAATCCACAATCGGTCGCGATTAGATTCACACTTTGTGCCCCTGCGCCACAACTGGCCTCACATATATACAAATACCATATTATAATCAAGAATTCATCTGCCACTAAAATAAACATACATAAGACGAACGACTAACGACGAGAACTACTTAAAACATAGAATAATTACAATCAAACTATTTACTTAAGAACGTCTCAAGAGATCCAGACAGTAAAAATTCCTCTATAGCCTGTCAATTCAAATTAATAGTCTTACGTATATTCATTATAATAGGGGATTGAATAAAATAGATGCTGTAAATTGACTCTATAAATCTATAGTGATGGATATTGCGGTGGCTGGATAGTTGTATCGCTATACGTTTTATAAATAAACATTTTTTTTGCAGCTTCATGCTTCATTTTTTTCTTTACAGCAGGGCACAGAAGCATCACAAATTATAAGCGAATTAACCATTCTTCTAATTTTACTCGAAAATAAAAAGACAGATTTCCTAAATATATCACATAGATATTTACATATATTTGGTGATATATGAATTAAATGATACGAAAGTTACGTTTTCAACAGGAAATTAGGTTGTAAATTTATTCATCCAGAACATCTTGTCTCTTTGAAGCAGTTCTATTATATACGAGTATGTATATCACATAAAGATTACGACAAAACTTAATAATTAATTTTAGTGAGTGTTTTTTAGACGTTGAGTTCCACCACTCAACACGCAATGCCTCGAAAATTTGGCAGAAAAGTGGGAACGGAATGTCTTAACTGGGTTTTCTCTGTCTACCCTGCTGTGTGCGGGATACAGCGTCAAGCTGATTTTTTTTTGTTATTAAAGCAACCATAGACGATGATTATTTTTATGGAAAAGACAAGGCAAATGAGCGTACGGGTCACCTGATGGTAAGTGATAATTTAAGATAATTTATCTTATCATATGTATCGCCGTACTTTACTGTAGTTTTAGATAGAGCCTAATATTTAATTATGTTACTATATAAAGATAGTCTGTAATTTTAGGAACTTGAATTAATTTTATTCCCGACTGCTAAGGAAGGGTTATATTTTTCACGCGTATCTTGTATGTATGTATTATTCTTTATTACCTCATATCTCTTGCACCGCTGAACGGATTTACATAATTGAGGTATCGTTAGATTTGTATTAGCAGCCCAAGTGTTCTTAGATAGGTGACGTTAAATAAAAATAATCATGGCGGCTGTGAGACGCCATTGGACTTGGTGAAAAAAAAAGTTTTCGTTTGGAATACCACAATATGGATCTCAAATTCAAGAGCTTACTACGAGGATTTCAAAAAGGTATATCATAATTATCATTACCATAATGAATTCTAACAAAAAAGTGAAAAATAAAAACATATTTGTAAAAACAAAAACCCCGACTGTATAAAACTAAAAAGAAAATAAACAAGTCCAATAGTTTATTAAGATTAACAGTCGGGACCTATAAGTAATTCTTCAATCAATAAAATCTTTACCAGGAACCCCGCATAGTTTAAAGAGGTCCCGACTGTTAATCCTAATAAACTATTGGACTTGTTTATTTTCTTTTTAATTTTATGCAGTCGGGGTTTTTGTTTTTACAAATATGTTTTTACCATTTTAATTTTTATTGTTAAAACTCTAAATATATATATATATATATATAATATTGTATTTTAAAAAAATCTAAAATACTAAATATTACACAAATAAAAGGTAAACTCTGTGATTTAATTTCACACATGTGTGTCGCAATATACGAGTATAATATGTATTTAAAGTTGCTAACTAATATTTACATAATAGGTTCAACAAATTACTCTACTTAAAAAACGCGTTACGTTAAACCTCGCTAACAGTCTATACGAATCTATCTATATTTTTTACGTATCTATATATCGCATAGAGATGCGTGAAAAAAGATATTCTTTGAAAAATAATAACCAAAAATAAAATTGAGTGGTGCAAAGGCAAAAATGTGTGACTGAAAATGCGACAGGTTGGATGGCTAGATTCCCTCGAGGAAATTAAATATAAGGTTCCATAAAAAATTGGAAGTCTCTTAGTTGTTTAGTCAGAGCCCTTTCATAAAATTTTGATACCTCACTTGAACTAGCGGCTTTAATAACAATTTTTATCACCCTTTTTAAGGCTATTATTATATTATATTTTTTAGGGTTTAACCACAAGTGATGTTTTCAGATTTTTTCCTAAACTAGTACTACCTATAGATGCCAAATTTCATAATACTAGGTCAACCGGAAATATCCTATGAATTTTGATTCTGAAAGGGTACGCGTATTTCCACACTATTGTAGAAAACGCGTTTTTTGCAATATAAACGGCTATATCTTTTTTTTAAGTTAATATAGAAATATGTTTTTTTATCTGGAAATCATGGGGCGTAGATCTAAGTATATAGTTTGAATTTCAATTCGATACCTACAAACATTTCTGAGATAAAGGATCTTGACAGACAGACAGACGAACGGACAACAAAGTGATCTTATAAGGGTTCCTTTAACTTAAAAAGGTACGGAACCCTAAAAAGATTTTTTTTTGCAACAATATAAGTAATATTTAGTAAGCGATAACATTTATTTATAATGACTCATTCAAAGCAGCCTGTGTAATTAAAATTATTTACTCGCGTATATCAGTTTCCGCAAGTACAGATAGCAGACAACGAGGTAAATAGGAATTGTATAACAGATCAAATAAGAGAAATTCAAATTCAAATTCAAAATAAGAAGTTACATGCTTAATTTTTTGAAGGTCAAATAATTTACCACCAGTTCACTAAAGTTAATGCCTCAGACCTGAGAAGAACCGGCGCAAGAAACTCAGCGGGACCTATTTTTTTAAAATCAATTTTATACAAATACATTTTTAATTATCTGTGACAATGATACCTTTGAAACAGACTGGAGCGAGCATTTCATTCCCAAAGAGGATAATGTTCCTATACGTTTTTATTACGCATGCTTAGTATTTTTAAATCAAATCAGCTTCACGCAGTATCCCGGACACAGCAGGGTAGGCAGATGGAGGATAAGACACTACGTTGCTCATTTACCGCCGAGCTCGTTGCCTTGATGCTATGGAATGAAAAAATAATAAATTAATTCCCTCGAGTGGAGTCGAACCCACAACCATCACGTTACAGTATTTTTTTAGAAATTATATTGAAATTTTAAAGAATCACAGTTTTTTTCAAGAGCCTATTTGAATGTAGTCTTTTAAATAACGGAGTATCTTAACACAAGGTTCCCTCTGCTTACCGTGCTGTGTGCAGAACATAGCGTGAAGTTGATTTTATGAGTAGGCACGCTTGGATTGTATTTCACTTTGGAACACCTTGTCACTTTTATATCATGTGATATAAAAGTCAATAACCAATCAAACAATCAATCAACCAGCTTCACGCTGTATCCCGCACACAGCAAGTTAGGCAGAGGGAACCTAGTGTTAACATACGCCGTTCCCCACTTTCTGCCGAATTCTGGAGGAATTGCGTGTTGAACGGCAGAACTCAATGCCGCGCTTTACCAAAAGTCAATAACCTTTTTAAAAATAAACTTACGTTGGCGTCTGTTAGTACCACTGGCAAGGTTATGGTGGCACATTAATGTTCTTATCAATATCTCTCTTATCAGCGATAATACGCAAACTATTTGAAAGCTCACTGGATCGTGGTATCGCACAACAAAGTTTTTTTTACATGTTTATTATTCATCATTGCTTTTTTTTTGTTTTGAGCCTGATTTATGGAATTTTTGGATTCTTTTGGTAAAGCTCCTATCATGTCACCGATCATACGGACTAATATAATCCACTAGTTCAACTTTTAAAGATTTTTTTTTATTGAAGATTGAAGTGCATTACTTACCACCAAAACGTTTTTTTTTTTCTATATTGTAATACAATAGTTTTTTTTGATATTGCACATCGTTCTTCTTATCTTTCAGCTCCTGCTTCTCCTCCTTAGTCAAATGGAAATAACCAAAGGTGTTTATTGCTTAGTTGCCCGAGGTAACTTTGGCCACAAGTACAATGAGCTACTTCGAAATCATTATATTATTCGATTACTGTAGGTACAGTCTTTCTTGATTAATGAGCTATATAGGACAAAACTAATCGAATTTTTTAATTGGATCCAAATTCCTAAGAAAAACGGGTTCAACCAAATAAACTGTTTTACAAAATTAGTATAGAAGTTCAAAATTTTTAGACGTACAGAGAGAAGAATACCGTTTTACTTATTTCTTAAATAAAGATAAAATCTGCTTCAATATCACCTAACCTCATATGACCCAGTCTCTATGGCTATAGTAAAAAAGAATATCATTGTTATTATACAGACATTCCCAGATGTTGAAATTGTAAATTTTCCATCGAAAGGAAAGCATTGTTTACGTAGATTAATGTCTATATTTAAGAAGAAAATTATAATGTTTTAGTACTTATTGAGATATGTATATAAAGTAAATATGATCCAAAAAGAAGAGGGCAGTCGTGGCGCAGCGGCACGAGGTGTGACTGTAAAACCGACTGGTTGTGGGTTCGATCCCCACTCGAGGGGATGAAATATTTACTTAAATTTATATTTCCATTTCTTCACTCTGGTGTCGAGAATAAGCGCGGCGTTGAGTTCTGCCACTCATCACGCAATGCCTCCAGAATTTGGCAGAAAGTGGGGAACGGAGTGTCTTAACACTAGGTTCCCTCTGCCTACCCTGCTGTGTGCGGGATACAGCGTGAAGCTGACTATTCAATGAAGAGTAAAATTGTATATAGCATATATAAAATGTTTATATTATAATGTAATATTTCGTCATATTAAAGCAAACCGACAGAAAGTGGCGGACGGAGTGTCCTGTCACTTGACTTTTTGGTCTGTCTCCGCACTTACGTCTGATGAAAACAGATAAAATAAACATAAATAAAATACTAATTAGTGTTCTCACGTATGTATTTTACATTAACCCTCCGTAATTAGCATTTTTTTAAATATATTAAATTGGCCACTTGACCAATTTATAGTTAAAATTAAAATTATATTATTAGGAAAAACTTCTGATGTCAGTCGTGACGCTGGGGCACAAACGTGTGACTGTAAACGTGATAGATTATGGGTTAGATTCCCACTCGGGGGAATGAAAAATGTAATATTTTCATTTTTGTCCTCTTCTCGCTTTGGCACCGAAGCAAAACGCGGCGTTAAGTTCCGCCACTCAACGGGAAATGCTTCCAAAATTCGACAGAATGTGGGGAATCAAATGTCTTAACACTAGCTTCCCAAGTTCTCTCTACCTACTCAGCTGTGATTTTGGTTTCGTATTATGTAGATGTTCGTCATACAATAAAACGTATGAAAGGAAACGAACGAAAACATCGATCTATTTATGTATTTCGTGCAAATATATGTACAAGACAGATGCGTAAAGGTAAAATCATACAAAGATATTAAATGAACACAGGAAAATATGTAAATAATCAAAACTATATTATTATATTTAAGCACGGATAATAAATCACATTATGTAGGTGTTTCCTTGTTTACGGGGAATTCCCGTTACGAATTCTATTTCAATTTTAAAATTACGTTACCATTTTTAGGGTTTTGTACTTTTTAAGGAAAAAAGGAACCCTTATAAGATCACTCTGTTGTCTGTCCATCCGTCTGTCCGTCCGTCCGACCGTCCGTCTGTCAAGACCCTTTATATCAGGAACGCTTGGAGATATCGAGTTAAAATTCAAACCATATACTCAGATCTACGGCCCCAAGATTTCCTGATAAAAAACATATTTCTATATTTACTAAGAAAAAAAATATTTCGACACGATCAAGGTAATAAAAATTCATAGAGTACTTTCGGTTGCCCTAGAATTATAAAATTTGGCAGCTAGCATCTACTAGTTCAGAAAAAAACTAAAACTATACAATTGTGGTTAAATCCTAAAAAATAATAGCCTTAAATACCAAAAAACTTGTATTTCGACACTGAATCAAAATGAATAGGGTACTTCCGGTTGACCTAGAATTATGAAGTTTGGTAGCTAACATCTAAAGGTAGTAATAGTTCAGGAAAAAATCTAAAACTATACATTTGTGGTCAAATCGTAAAAAATAATAGCATTAAAACGGGGCCAAAATTTGGTATTAAAACCGCTAGTTTAAGTAAGGTATCAGATGATAGGGCTCTAGCTAAGCTAACCTCCAATTTTTGTACGGAACCCTCGGTGGGCGAGCCCGAATAGCGCTTGTCCGGTTTTTTTTTTTCAAAAAAATAGACAAATTTTTTCTTTTGCCATAGTAAAGGTAAAAAAAATATTGTTAAACGAATCACAAATTACAAAATAATTAAAGGCTTGAGATAAGTTACTTAGTGCCAAGTCACGTTATTCGTATTCCCTCTGGATTTAAGTCAATGCGGAACTCAACGCCGTGCAATAATCATTCCCCTAACGAGGTTCAGACTACCACTAAACCATAGTTATATAATAAAAAAAATCTTATTTTCATCCGACCATATAGACAAAACCACGCTTATACACATGTGTTTACTTAAATACATAAAGTTAAAAAAGAAATCTTTTTATCTCATTTAATTACAAAATGTAAATTAACTATTAACTGCAGATCACTTTATAATGGTTGCTCTTAGAATTTTCTAATAGATACTTTTCTTTTTACTCCCACGACTTAATTGCATTCATCATATACTTACATATAGATAGAGAAATTCTTTGAAACAACTAATTTTTTTTATTGTTAACTGTGAAAAAAATATATTGTAATATAATTACAATATATTTTTTTCACAGTTAACAATAAAAAAAACAAACTAGTTTTAGCTCCAGGGTTTGTAAACTACTGTAACTTGGAATATGGACTGAGGGATATATGTATTCCTAAGAGAAAACTACTAATCAAAAGTACTAATAGTTTTATATATATATGTTAAATTACCACTTTAAAATTCCAAACATTAAAATTATTAGATAAACATTTCTAACAATAAACAACACAAAAGCTATCCTTACCTCAACTTTTTTTATTAGGCACTTCTATAAGAAAAAAATCACAATTAAATCCACATATTTCTATCACTCACATTTGGCTGTAACTTTTTTGATAAAACACAAACTAAGTAAATTAGTACTACAGATATAAAGACATGCTGCCGGTTCCGCCGCGTCCGTGTAACTGTCTGAGCCGGGCTTAGATCAAAACAATGCGTTTAAAGCTGATATCACGATATAGGGACGTTAAATTGATTATTCATATTATTTTCTTATAAAAATTATATATATCAGAAAGGGTTATGAGGAAGTAAGACTGAGATGCAATGGTTGTAGGTTCGATTTCAGCTCAGGGGAATTAAATATTTTAATTATCCCGCTCTGGAAAGCCAAAGACTAGTTGACGAAATTCCTTTTCTCGTGAGACTTTAGTAGTTAAATACACAATTTACATGTAATTCCGTATTACCCGTATCTAATATGATGTGAATATTGTAGGAATCGATTTTATTGTATATAAACAGATTTATATACAATAGAGAACCAATTGACGCGTATAATGCGCGTCGGCGCTATATATACGCGTTGGCGTTGCCATAGCAACGTGTATGCCACTTTATAAACATAAAAGTGTAAATATTGTCAAATGAGTTACGAGGGCTGCAGTTTGAGGGTTGAGAAAATACGATTTTTATGAATAAAACTTATTATATATTATTAAAATGTTAAATTGAAATACAAATTATTAAATATATTATTTTCCTCAATATTGGAGAAACAATATTGAATCTAAACCTAACTAAATCTAACTTAGCCTACGACTTAATTACTCCACGATGGAATAATAAGTGTGGGAACAGAAGAAATTCCTTTCCCACCGGCGCTGTTCACCCGATCTCTCCCTTGTCAGCATTTTGTGGCGCTCGGCCGCCTATCAGACGGACATATATATATATATATATATATATATATATATATATATATATATATATATATATGTGTGTGTGTGTGTATATATATGTATATATATATATATATATATATATACCGAGCGCTATATAACAAATGTATAGTAGTTTGTGTAATGTTTTATTTATTTATTTAGTGTACTTTATAAACATTATAATTTGAAAATCAGCTTCACACTGTATCCCGCACATAGCATGGTAGACAGAGAGACTTAGTATTAAAACACTCCGTTTCCCACTTTCCGCCAAATTCTTAAGGTATTGAGTTGAGTGGCGGAATTTAACGCCGCCCTTTGCCTCGACACCAGAGCGAAGAAATGGTAATATATATTTAAATAAATATTTCATTTCCTGGAGTGGAGATCGAACCTAGTACCTGTCGGTTTACAGTCACACTTTGTGCTCCAGCGCCACATCTGACCTCAAACTTTTTTTTTATTATTATTCGAAAATATAAGCGTTCTGCACTTCTCTTACACATAAACTATAAATGTGCCAAATTTCATAATCCTTCGTCAGCGAAATTTTCATAAAAATGAGTCCAAAGATTTTGCTTAACGTATTTTTATATATATAGATATTTTTTAAATTCATATACATATATAGAGATGCTAACAACATAAATAAGTTGAGACTGTAAAAACTGACTGGGTGTGGGTTCGATCCCCATTCGAGGAGATGAAATATTTACTTAAATTTATATTTCCATTTCTTCGCTCTGGTGTCGAGGTTAAGCGCGGCGTTAAGTTCTGCCACTCAACACGCAATGCCTCCAGAATTCGGCAGAAAGTGGGGAACGGAGTGTCTTAACACTAGGTTCCCTCTGCCAAGCTGATTTTTTTATTTATTTTATTTTTATTTAATATTCATTTCTTCACTCTGGTGTACATGCGAAGCGCGGCATTGAGTTACCCCACTCAACTGAAAATAGAGAACGGAGTCTTTTCCCGGGTTCCCTCTGCCTTCCCTACTATGGAAGCAGGCGTGCAGGCAGCACAGCGTGAAACTAAAAAAAAAGAAAAAAGAATATAATTCTGTTAAAAATATTCTTTAACCCTCTTTAAGTTTGGTTTATATTTACAAAGAGCGTTAATAATGATAGCAGTAAACCTTGAAAATATTGAAAAAAAAAAATCAGCTTCACGCTGTATCCCGCACATAGCAGGGTAGGCAAAGGGAACCTAGTGTTAAGACACTCTGTTTCCCACTTTCTGCAGAATTCTGGGGGCATTGCGTGTTGAGTGGGAGAACTCAACGCCGCGCTTAGCCTCGACACCAGAGCGAAGAAATGGAAATATAAATTTAAGTAAATATTTCATCTCCTCGAGTGGGGATCGAACCCACAACCAGTCGGTTTTACAGTCACACTTCGTGCCGCTGCGCCACGACTGGCCTCAATTAATATTGAAACTCTATATTATTCTGCAAAAACAAAGTAGTTACGTTGCAAAAACAATTATCAGGTCAAATTCTATTTTAGTATCTTAGAATCAATTAGATAGGTTTATTATCTACATAATCAGGATTTATTGTTCACAGATTAAATTTGGATTAATATAGTGTAAAAATTTTTTATCGTAATTATCGAACACGAATATAAATAATCGCAATCAAATTATATTATTATGGATTTTAAAAAAATATGCATCCGTCATGTCAATTCGTCGTGGCACAGTGGTGTGGTACGAGCGTGTGACTAAAAGCGACGGTTGTGGGTTCAGTTCCCACTCGGGGAAGTGAAATTATTATTTTTTAATATTTTTGTCTTTGCTCTGTTAACAAGGTAAAGCGCGGCGTTGAGTTCCGTCACTCAACACGTAATCTTACGACAATTCGGTGGAGAGTGGGGAACGGAATGTCTTAACACTAAATTTCTGCCTACTATGCTATGGCTTGTTAATAAAAGCAGTTAATATAGTGACAATAAAACAAAAACAATGGCCTAATTGATATTATACATTTACTTTTAGTATACTTTTAGTGTTCCAAGACATACAGTTCAATAGGACCAAAACATGTTTTTGTAAAGATCCAACCTAAAAGTAAGAAGTTTCTTTCTTAGTAATCGATTTACTTGTACAAACTTTTCCTAGCAAATGGAGCTTAATCTAGATATTATTAGTATTGGATTTATCTATTTTCGTTAACGTTAATTGGTTGCCGTAATTTAACTGAAAACTTGTTTTAGTATATACATATATTTTTTTTATAGAAAAGGACAAGGCAAACGAGCGTTCGGGTCACCTGATGGTAAGTGATCGCCGCCGCCCACGACCCCGTGCAACAACAGAGGAGCTGCAGGTGCGTTGCCTGCCTGTAAGGTGGTTTGGGCTCCGGAGCCCGGCATTACCTGATGCCAAACGCAGTGGCATACTAAATACTAAATATAAACTACTTCACGCCGGTTTTAAATGCCGGGGGTGGTAATGATCCGGTCGAGTCTGCCCATGCGTGTTCCCATTGCTGGCGACGTGACTCTACCACACGTACTTTATTCACCTCTTACGACACCACCAGTACCAGGATGATCCTATTCTAGGCCGGGATCACACGGCATAATCTACCCGAAGTAGTATGTAAAATATGTTTTAGTAGGTAAAATAAATATACATATCGACGGCGAAGTGCTAATAACATCTAACTGACAAAGTCAAAATTTTACATGAACTAAAAAAAAACGTTTCATTTCTTGACAAATTAAAAGTGTTATTATTTTTATTATTACAAATAATAATAATGTATGGTTTATGAATTATATTATCTCTATATATAATAAAACTGTAAAAATATTTTGTCTGTACATTAAGTTATTTTGACTGAAATGGATTGAGGGACACCTAAATAGAATAATAGAAACCAAAAATATTTTTTTTGAATTTCTTGTCTGTCTGTCTGTCTGTCTGTCGATATATTTTTGTCCGCATTTTTCTCTGAAAGTACTGAACCGATTTACTTGAAAATTTCACGAATTGCTTTGTTTTAACTTAACTTAAGTACTAAGGTTTAGTTCATCAAAATCGGTTTATTAAAAAAAAAGTTATCGTCATTTGAATGAACTCAAGGCATTAGCTTGCCTGCGAATATTTTATAGCAATCGCGCTGGTTTCTTGGCTAAAGAATGACATTCGAAACGTCTGGGTTATATGACTGTTGATAAAAATATATACATTTTTGAAGCACTATTATATAATATTTTATACAATAAAGTAAACAAAATTGAATTGTTAGTGGAGATTACCTTCATAAATCATAACAGTTAAGTTTAAGTCGTAATTAATTCAACACAGAGATAAAGAACGATCTTGAAAGAAATATCAAGTAAATACAAAGATTTTTGGTTGTTCGTTCATATAATATATACTAATTTAAAAACTGTACAGGAGTTAATATGCAATTATTACAGTTATTTTACAAAGAATATTATAAATCCTTTAAATCAATAATTTAACATTTAAGGCTGTTTCTGAATGAGTAAATTAAATTATTCACTGACATCAACACATTTAACAGTTTTAGAATTATGATGAGACGTATATTATATAGATAAAAAGAACAAAGTTACAAAAATATATACTTATAATAAATATTCAGCTTCATGTATATTTTATAAATATCAAATATCAACAATGGTCGTATTTTTTTATTTAAAACAATCAAAAATTCTTTGACGATAATGTTATAAAAATCATATTAGAAGTAATTATAGTTGTCAATCAATTGTGCTTATTAAATCAATAATCATGTATTTTAAGCGGGCGAAGCCGTGGGCGAGCCGCTAGTATTCATATATTTTTTAATAGGGGGCCGTTCAAAAACTGCTTACGTAATACTTGAACGGCCCCTAGTCTAGTAGGTGTGCATTTAAAATGGAAAAAATAAAAAAAAGATAATATGTTAAAAATGTCAGTTAGGAGGTATTGATACTTCACCTTCGATATGTAACGTCATGGTAGAGTCCACATAAGAAAATTTACAACGAACTGATTTGCTTTTCGCTTTTTACCACACACCAGGGTAGGGATAAAGACCCTAGTTTAAAGAAACTCGGTTTAATTTTCTATAATAAAAAATGAAAAAAAAATATCCTGATACCTAATAAGAAAACACTAATTGATAATTTGTTTAGGAAACAGAACGCAGAACAGTCCGTCTGCAAAATTCAATAAGGCCTTGATCTTGTTACGTATAAGATATTTCAGTTTTTCTTACAATAAAATATCACTTTCATATAATTGCTTGCCAACAAATATCAATCATATATATATATATATATATATATATATATATATATATATATATATATATATATACATATATATATGTATGGCCGAATTTTAGATACATTGCGTCTTGAGTATCGGAATTCGGTTGATTGAACTGGCTGCAGGCTATATTTGTTTAATTAATTAATTTACTATCAACGTGACCACTAGAAAGAACATTCCTTTAAAATTTATCAGATTTCTATACAACCGACAAAACCAAATTTTTGGATGAAACTTGCTTATTTTTTTTAATATTGGCATCTCATTAAATTCTATATTGTATGACATAATAGTTTTTCCACGATAAGACGAATCAAAATCATCTAATTTTCAATTGGGTTTTATTTTTTCTGGAAGCATTCAATGTTGAGTGGCGTAACTCAACGCCACGCTTTGCTTCGACTCCAGAGCGAAGAAATGAAAATATAGATTTAAACAAATATTTAATTTCCTCGAATGGGGGATCGAACCCACAACCAGTCGGTTTTACAGTCACACTGTGCCCCTGTCCCACGATTGGCCTCTATAAATATATTTTTTTAATTTTGAAAAAATGTAATTAAAACTGCACTTCTTGGTAGTTTAAAAGAGCGATAAAAACATGTGCGATTTTTCGCTTTTGTTACTTTACCTAGAGACCAACGATATGTAAATGATATCTCACATAATTAATAAAAACCACATACAACACAACAAAAGGATTTTCTATTGAGGAAATAATAAAACAATCAATACCAGGAAACTCCATATAATCATATAAACGTTATAAATACAAGCGTTTCACGTTATATAGCGATTGTTAACAATAACCGATTTAGTAACAAACATTCAAAGCTGGACTAACTGCGTCTACCTTAATCTAATTTTATTGTGATTTTATCTATGTATCCATTAATAATCCAGTCATTTACAGTACAGTCGACGAGTCGTGGCCGCTCTGAAATAGAAATTTCTAAAAGTTTGCTTTTTCATTCGGAAGAAATAATCAAAAGTAAGACAAAATCTCAAAATCAAATCTGCACAGCCACCTATACCTAACTTCAGGGTGGCCGCTACTCGTTGACCGAACTATAATTAGTTTTTTTTTATAGATTAGTAGGTAGTTCAATGATAAACATTAAAAATATTTTTTTAATTGGTACAATTTTGAAATCGACTATTAAATATCGTTACAGTCTATTAAATATCGTTATAAGTATATACCATTCATTAAATATATAAAAAAATATCTAAAATGATTGGACTGTACCAAATGTTGGAAAAAAAAATATCTTTGGAGACATTTCTCTCGGTCCTTCGATCTGTTTCTATTTATATCCTTATTTTATTTATTTAACTTATCTCATACATTGATGGTTTCACATAAAACATGAACCTACAACTTTGTTTGTAGGCAGTGTCTATTTTATAAGATTTCTGGTATTTTTGTTAACATTATAAAAATGATAATAGACAAATTATGATTTTTTTTAAATACTCACTTTTTAACATTTAACAGTATTTGATAGAAAACTTAAAACAAGTTAAAATTATATTACTAATTTTAGCTTAATTGGAGTTGTGAATATTTATCAAAAACTACCATCAAAATAAAATAAATATAAAAAATTACAGGTTTTACAGTATAAAACGTAGTAAAGTACAATACCATACAACAGTATATATTATAACATTTTAAAAAAAGTTTAATAAGCAACATTCCTTAGCTTTGGTACAAATTATATATAAATAATATAATATTACAATATTATCATTAATTTTATGATATAATATTAAATATTTATGTAAATTATCTAAATTAAAAGCATGTCTTGTGTAGATTAAAAATTTATATATTTTAATTTTTAATATATCAGTATTTGTGTAAGGACCAATTTTAGGTAAATTTTAAAATATATTTAAGTGTAATGCAAGAAATAATCCATGTTTCAAAAACAGTATATTTATATAAAAGTTACCTAAATTGTCTAAATATTTATTTTTTATAACACAGCCAATAAAATAATGAAAATTAATTTGGTTTTGATGTATAATATACTTTTCGCCAAAAAATTTTAACTAATTAAAATGTATAATGAGAGTATTTTATTATAAATTAGATATTTTTTTTATTTTCAATGAAAGCAAAATAAGAGACATCAACCATAAGCAAATTTAGCTAATAAATGTCTACTAAAAATTAATTGCCGAAATTTATAAATAAAATGAGTACCAAGAATTTTTTTAATATTTATATATATTAATAAACCCTCCTTTCTTTTTGACTTCGTACCACAGACATATACAAAAATGTACACTCGGCACATCACTAGCATACATCACTAAGCTTTCAAAATGGATGACTACATTCTACTAATTATTGTTTCTAATGAACACTATTATCCATATAAAGCCTTCGAGCACTACGTTATTGATTTTAGCTTCGAGTTTCAGAATATTAATGTAAAATCCCATATTATATAGGTTTATATCAAGTTTATTTAGTAAATGTTGGAATTTAAAATTCAAGTCTTGAACGTATATACCAGTTTCGGAATTTTTATCGCAAAATGTTTTAAGCCTTAGGTTTAATTAAAACATTTTAGACTTTATCATAACTTGGACTTTTATAGTAAATTAAAATATATTTTATTTAACAAATTCTACATTAAATGAAAGGTAATATAGTATATAATGCGATATGAGATTCCTCTTTGTATTAAAGCTGAGTAATTGTAACTTTAAAAAATACATATCAAAATAACCCTAAAAGGTGCAAATAAGGTCAGTGCGAGTCTTTCTTTTATTTTTTTCATTCTTTTCAATACAACGATATGTCTCATCTATTAAGTACAAATAGCTTTTATAAAACTATAAGATTTTGCAATTTTTTATATATGGGAATAAAATACGCATTTCTTATAGCAACATGGCTCTTTCTAAAGTTGTGCGATGTCCATATAATATTTATAATATATATTTAACAATAGGTTTTCATCATATATATGTATGCATGTATATATAACATATAACTACCATTTTAAGCTTCTAACTTTCCATACATTTTTAAAAATATAAACATTTTTTTTAATAAAAGTGAACACACAGTATAACATTCTTTATATCTATACACGAAAGCTTCAAAAGCTAATTTAAATAGTTGGCTTTAACAGTTTTGGTATAAAAAACAATTATAAAATATACTTAAGCATACTATATAATATTATGATTTAAATATATTCTTAATTTACACAAAAAAGATTAATTATTAGAAAACTAAAGTTTTAGCAAGTAATAGTAAAAAAAATCATTTCTCCATCCAGAGCTCCTCAACATTTGGATCATAATATTAACAATAATGAATGAAAGAACGAATAAATATATTCAGTATTTCATATTAATCCTATAGTAATAGTGTAAATTACATAAATATAAAATGGACTGTAAATACGTATGTGTGACATTTTATTGAATACTTTTTACACAATTTTTATTTAAGATAATTATTGAAAGAACTATATAACATTAAATATGTTGTCTATGAAAATTAACCTTTTCATCTCTATTTTATACTTCAATAGAACAAGGTCTAACAAGGAATCTAGCGGCATATCTCTAAAAGATGAAAAATATGTATATTTTAAATATTCACTTCTTAATCCTATAATGGTAACCGGTGTATATATGACAAAAATATCAAAATATCGAGACATTTAACACGTAACTTATCCATACATAAAACATTTGCTTTCGAGCTCAAAAAATCAGATAAAGAAAATAACAACTAAAAGAACAAAATTTCCTTAAGCTAAAACCCACCTAGATAAATTTCTAAATTCTTACTTCCATGTTAGTTTCAAACATGATCGGGTCCAGGGTTTTCTTTTGGAGGCTGTGCTACCACGTGTTTAGATAAATCTCTTATGTCTTGATGGTCACCGTGGGCAGCCAAGTCGAAGTCAGATCCCGAGAGAGATGCAAAATGGTTCCAATTGGATTCCGATTCACCTATAGAGGAAAAAAAACTTTACTTCAACAAAGGCATTCTCACAATATAATACATAAAGTAAATAATAAGAATAAATTAAGTTTTTAATTAACATTTTTTTTTTTTAATTATTATTAAAGTTTTTAATTTACTTAAATGTGTTTTTTTTTTATAAATACAATCATTGGATTGTATATAGTTTTTACTATATAGTTTTTACTAAGTCTAGGAATAAGCTTACAAGCCCGACAAACTACTGTGATATTTTTTTTATTATAACAAATTAAATTGTAATGTACAAAGCCTTTAATTGCTGCTAAAGATGCTAAATGTAATTTCTATAGAAGTTCTAATATAATCACTTGACCAGTCACTGGAATACATACATATTAGTATATTTAAAAATTATTATTATTATTAAAAAAATTATACTCAAAATTAGTAGTGATTAAACAAACGAATAGACTATATGAGTCTATTATATTTTACCAACACCTCTGTTTATAGTCCCACTAAGTTGCGTTATTTATAAAATGTGTTAATATTTTTTGTGGTTACTTTGAAATTATAGTCGGATTTTTTTTTTTTTTGGGGAAAAAAATACTATGATGCACCTTTTTAAAAGGTTTTTACTATTATAATTAAAAATGTTGTAATATAATGTTGGTAACTTTAAAATTAGATTTTTTAAGATTTTTTTTCTTTATATTTGCCTAGTTTTAAAAGTAAATCGAAATTAAAACATATAAATACTTTAGAAAACGAAAGTGTCTTTAACTGCGAACTAGTTTTAAAACAATATCTTTTTCAAATAAAAAAAATAAAATAAAAAAAGTATTTTTATTACTTAGTCTGTTAATTTAAAACCATGCATTTTATTGTGTTAGTGTTTCGTGTTGGTGCATGCTATTACTTTATAAAAAACTCACTCATGAACGTGACTGTTGCGTCTCGATCCAGCTACTTACGAATACGTGAAAATACTAACTATATTAGAATTAAGCTCGCCTTAGTTATAAAATAAAGCAAGAACTTCAATAATTTATTATATAAAAAACTTATAATACCTAGGAATAATAAATTGCAATCACAATCCTTTGCTTTTTACTTTGACATTTACACTTTTGACAGCAGCTAATAGTTTGACATTGAAGTTCCCGCCAAATTAGTAAACTGCACTGTTTGCGCATAATACACTGACCAAATTGTCATGTAGCATTTTGAGGCAAATAAGAAACAAATATGTTCATCTATTAAAAAAAAAACAAAAAAATAACGCCTTATCTAATTCGCAAAGTCATTTTTTAAACAATTTTTATATTTGGTTTTCTTCGTCCGAATTTCGTGAGTTACGGCAAAATTGAAACATCAAAATAAATATTACCGTATGTTAACATCATTATAATATAATTTGAAATTATTCATAGCATATTTGAAATTATTCATAGCATATTTTTTTATTTATAGCGTCACACTGTTTCCCGCACTCAGCGGGGGAATATACAATTCAACATTGCCGCCATTACCTACGATTCGATTTCGGGAATGAGGCGAATGCGGCGTTATCGGTTTGATAAGATTGTGTCTGTGTGCGTCATTCTTGACAAATGGCGTTTTATTTTACAATGATAATTTTATTAATTATTTTGTTTGAAAAAAATGCTTTATTATTTTTGGTAAAATCTTTTTTGTGAAAAATAAGCTATTCCAGCGCCAATAGACTCAATATTCCAAAAGTAATCAAAGTTATATAATAATATAATATAGTTTATCTATTTTACATATTTAAAATATATAAATAAAAATTAAATTAAATTAGCTTCACGCTATATCCCGCACACAGCAGGGTAGGCAGAAGGAAACCAGTGTTAAGACACTCCGTTCCCCACTTTCTGCCGAATTCTGGAGGCATTGCGTGTTGAGTGGCAGAACTCAACGCCGCGCTTAACCTCGACACCAGAGCGAAGAAATGGAAATATAAATTTAAGTAAATATTTCATCTCCTCGAGTGGGGATCGAACCCACAACCAGTCGGTTTTGCAGTCACACCTCGTGCCGCTGCGCCACGACCGGCCTCAAAAAATATATCACATTGTTTATTCTTTCTTCGATCTATAAATGAGTTATGAAATTCTTAATCTATTTCACAGCAAAGCTTTTAAAAGCTATTTTAATACCCAAGGTAAAAAAATTAAGTACGAAGCTGTATATAAGCGGCTCTTAAAGAATTAATATCCGTAAACATTATTTGCAATCTACTATACTATTTACAGAATACCTGAAATAAAAATAGAGAAAATAGATAAAAATAGAGGCCAGTCGTGGCGCAGCAGCACGAGGTGTGACTATAAAACCGACTGGTTGTGGGTTCGATCCCCACTCGAGGAGATGAAATATTTACTTAAATTTATATTTCCATTTCTTCGCTCTGGTGTCGAGGTTAAGCGCGGCGTTGAGTTCTGCCACTCAACAGGCAATGCCTCCAGAATTCGGCAGAAAGTGGGGAACGGAGTGTCTTAACACTAGGTACCCTCTGCCTACCCTGCTGTGTGCGGGATACAGCGTGAAGCTGAAATAAAAATGTCACCTTAAAAATATATTAATTAAAAAAAAATTGATTTTAAGCAATCTTTAGATTATAATATGAAAATTTTCACTAAAACTATTATTAAATTATTATCTATATAATTTCCATCGAAATCCAAAAATATATGCCTCAAAATGTATTGAATGTAATTGAATAAAACGTTTAAAATTTTGATTAGTCATCACACTACGAGGACAAGATGACGAATAAGCCAAAACGAAACTAACACTCAGTCAGTGTATAAACACACCAATACAGTCATATATCGGTGTTTGTTCATTGGTGTATATAAAAAAAGAAAATAAAATAAGAAATTATATTTTTAATATAATGAATTCATTACTTTAAAAAAATCAGCCTCAGGGTTTTATTCTAATACTAAAATTTACTATAACAATCCAGCAAGAAAATCAATTATTAATTAAAAAAAATAATTATAATTTCTCAATAAGCAATAAAAGACCAATAAAAAAGCAGCTCTCTTATTTATCAAAAATTAGGCCAAATGGATTTGCTTGGCCTATTTCATCAGTATTAGTAGTAGTACAGAATTATTCAGAAAAAAAAATCAAAGAAAAATCCAAACAAAAAATTTAGGCTGAATAAACATCACCAATAGCCAAAACAAAAAAAAAAAAAAACAAAATTTCACAACGTTCCACCAATGAACAAACCCGCACAAAACAAAGCACTGCCTACCGTAACCATTAAACGGGTGTTGAAAGACCTGGATCCTTATCCCGGTAATCACGGTGATCCCGTATATTCTCCGGGCGGGATAAAAGCGGGGTTCTGCCCAGGGATCGAGCCCGGGTCTCTTCCATTATGAAACTGTTAATGACGTATGCCTCACGCCTGATTCGATCCCGTAGCTCCCCGGACATGTCCGGGATGGCCCAGCGTACTATTATCATGACCAGGGCTACCACATTCTGAAAGGCATTTGAATAGTTAGTAAAAAGTGTTTTTTTTTTTAATTTATCTATTTATTTGTTAGTAATAATAATGATACTTTTATACTAACAGTCTTGGTTATAATATGTCTATTCATAATTGCTTCGTATAAACTACACTTTAAATTATATAACAATATAATTTTTCTATGAATTTAAAAGTAATAAATAACATAAATATTTAAAAATATAAAACGCCTTACTTCAAAAACGACCACAAAAGCCAATCTCGCGCCCATCACGTGCCAGTACCAGTTTGAATGTTCGTAGTCATCGCCATCTTTGTAATACCAGTAGCCGGGATAACTAATGAATTATGATATTATTAAAACATTTATACATATAGGATAATAATTGGTTTCTCTCTTTATCCCGTAAATATCCCGATTTTCGCTGAAATTCTTGGATTGCATTATATGTCGAGGAACAGAACTAAACGCCGCGCTTTGTTTCTTTTGTAAATAATTTACTGCATCGAGTCCGATGCCGTCTTATTGCGCCACAATAAGTATAAATGTAATTATTATTCTTTACCGGTTGAGGGGTCCAAATAGATGTTTTGATCATATATATAAAAGAGCCATTTTATATAAAAGAGTCTCCAAGTCCTAACAAAATCTTAATACGGTAAATAAAAAAATCCACCACTATTGTATCATTGTAAAGATATCGAACTGTACACAACTTCTTATCAGCATTTATGAAGCTATATATGAGATATCTAGAGAAAAACTAGAGTTACGACATTTCGCTTTAGTCCCCAATTTGAGACATTACGTGTTGAGAGGCGAAACTCAACACCGCACTGTACACAATAATAGAAAAAATGTATGGTACATTCAGATAATTCCGAATGGCGTCTATTTCTGATAATTATCTTTACGTATCAAAAGAAGCAGCATTCCGTGCTATAGAAACATTCACCTAGTGAATACCTAAGGAATCTAAGTAAGTAAAGTCAAAGTCAAATAATTTTATTCAAAATAAGAAGTTACATGCTTCATTTTTTGAACGTCAAATAATTTACCACCAGTTCACTAAAATTAATGCCTCAGACCTGAGAAGAACCGGCGCAAGAAACGAGGCGGGTTTTTTTCTAAATCAATTATACAAAAACACATTTTTACATTTCTGACAATGATACTTTGAAACATACTGGAGCGAGCATTTCATTCCCAAGGCGTTTTATCATTTATATAATCATTAATTTGGTAACAACCTTTAACACACAAACGTCTTTTCACAACTCTTTTAAATTGTGATATAGAACATTCTCGGACGTTTTCTGGGATCCTATTGTTAAAGCGTACACATTATCCCATAGAAGAATTAACTCGATGTAATCGGGTAAATAAAGGTAATTATTAGAAATACCTACTCTTCGGATTTGTCCTGATGCACCTTACTATTATCAGATTATTAAAATATCCATTATACGTATTAATATACTAATTTCTATTAACAATATTCACCTGCACATAGTTTCATTATATTTAGAATTCGGTAAGTGCTGTAAAACGGTTATATTGAAATCTGTCAATGTGTGGTTCACATACTGGTTCAAGGAGCCCGTCGTGAACTGGTATACGAGACGTGGTATAAACTCAGAAGTGAAAGCTATTATAAAACCCTGGAAAATAAACACAAAGATAACACATAAAAATTGTTTACTGAACTTTTTATACATTTTCTTAATAAGTAACTTTCTAAGAATTTGGACGTAGCGGGATTTGAACCCGCGCCTCTTTGGAAACCGTCCAAGCGCTCTGACCAACTAAGATAGCTCAGATACGTTCTCATCGAGCTACGTCTACATTCTTATACATTTGTTACAACTTATTTATGTTGTTAGCGTCTCTGTAGAGATATGTTTACAAATTTCCGCTACCTAAAGCTAACAACTTTTTCTCTCTAAATGTGGAATAACACTTGAAAAATGTCCAAAAGGTTGTGGGTTCGACCCCATTGGAAGAAGTAAAATATTTAATATTTTGATCTTCCTTTTCTGCCACTATCAAAAAGCCTCCAGAATTCGGCGGGAAGTGGGTACCGGAAGTGTCTTAATCGGAACGGAGTGTCTTAACACTACGTTCCATCTTCTGCCTACCCTGTTATGTAAAAAATGCAGCGTAAAGCTAAAAAATAATTGCGCAGTTTTGTAAAATGGTGCTAAAAAGCAGATGAAAATTACAATGTTGTTACAAAATTTTACCATTATTACAAAATTTCAATATTATTACTAAAACAACAATTTAATAAATAATACTCACATTAGTAATAATACTAAGTTTCCCAATGGAGTCCAAAATACGATACCACACGCCTATATCAGTGACCCTTTGAGGCACCGGCCGACGGTAACAGGTCAGGAACTTCTTAGCATCTAGACGCATTTCTAGTACATTATTTATTAGTGCAAATAAAGGAGCTAAGGGAAATGCAGCTACGAATATCGTTACGAAACCGTATTGAAGTACTGGAAAAAAATAAAATATTAATAATTGATTATATTTTATAAAATATACACTAATATTAAAATAGTACTCACCCATTTCTAAATATTCCGGGAAAAGGCCCATATTACCAAAGTCTACCAACTTAAAATCTTTTACCCATTGCATTGGACTTTTTATCCTGAAATATAACAATTTAATATAAATTATATATTTAAAAGAAAGTTGTAATCTAATAATTCTATTTACATCCACACGTACACATACATGCACCCACACACACTACACTCGCATACACACGGACATACATAGGCGTTACACAACAGCGTTGCGTAGCAACGTTGACACACGGACGCACTCACATGTAAATTCTCACACACTAAAATACATTTACATTAACACACATACCATACTAACTTACAAATTAAAACATGATTTGTCTTTTTTCTCTTCTGACCCTATAGAAATGATGTATAGTATATATATAAAGAAGTAATATATTATACCAGTATTACTTACGTTTTTTTCCTACCAATAGTCCTTATAATGTTCCACCATTTCAGGAAGTATGGCATCATCATTTCAACTATAGTATTTATGAATTGTTTGCCCACCATTATGATGGCCAATTGAATTGATAGTTCTAAGAGACAGCCACCGGGAGAGCACTAAAAAAAATATAAAAAATCTACAGCAGACTAGATAGTGTTCACTTACAGTAAAAAAAAATAAGAATAACTAAACAGCAGTATTCGAACTTACCGTCCCTGAATATTTTACTCTATCTTCGTTAAGTGAAAACGATTCTCATTCTCCACTTTCGATCCCTTTTTTCGAACTCAACGCCACACACAGAGTTACCAAAGCGGATAAATGAAAATAATAATTAACTGTCCCCAATCAGAAATCGAACCCACAATAATCGTATTCACAGCTGCACGTGAACTCACTGTATCACAATAGCTTTAAAAATAATTCTAAAACTAATGACAAATTTAATTCATATATAAATAAAATATTAATAGTTATTATTATAAAAAGAGTTACCTCCTCTTGTCTATGACCGAAGAATCTCACATAGTCACCGGGACGACCCACAAATTTGCCTTTGAAAAACGCTATATAAAATATGGACGCGTAATAATTAACGAACTGTAGTAAATATATTTTGAGTGTTAAAGAATCGTCAAATTCAGTTTGGGTTCTTAATAATTCCTTTTCTGTGAGCCATTCTGCGAGGTATTGGTATATCTGAAATAATATTTTCAATTTATATTCTATATTTATAAGGTTTTATATAAACTATTTTGATATAACTCTTAAATTTATATGTAAGTAATGTCTATAGTGGCCACTGACTGCAAGAAGACCGCAATATTTTATTAATAGATGTTCATCATTGATTAGTTTCAACTTTTTTAAGTTACATCACTATTAGTTCATAAAATAAAAAATATTTTTTTAAATATATTTACAATACTCACATAATTAAAAATACATATAAAAACTAAATTGATACACGCCGCCGTAGCGGTCGTAAACATGATAGGGCTGTATGTGATAAGCACATTGTCTTGTTGCCGCAAGATGGCGGCGCCGAGCAGCGACATGCGGTACAACACTACGCCGAGGACCGTCGCTAGCGCCAGTAAAATCAACAGTGCCACAACACTAAATGACATTAGCGTGGCGGGAAGTCGCATTCTCCAGAATGGCACCATTGGTTCTCTTTCACCGGTCACTACGTTCAGCTGTGGACTTTTAGCGTTTGGGTATCAAGCTTTTAAAAATAATATTTTTTAATGTGCAACTGAAGAAAAGAGAAAATATAAATCGCCTAAGAAAGAAGTAAATTAAGTCTCCAAATTTATATCTCGAGCTTTTTCTTTATATTATACAATTCGTGAAAGATGGTAACACGCGTATATAAAAAGTGTACGTAGCTAGCCTCGTCCCCAATATAGCCATATATTTTTTATTTCCTGTATGACCAACGAGATATTGTGTCAAAAATATCACTATATTACATGTTCTAAACTAAATTTTTCCCAAATGTGGTCCAATAAGCAAATTAATAAAGTAATAAAAATATTCAACATAAGAAATATATAATGAAATTCATATTATTATGCATTCCTAAAATAACTCAATCAGAACTGTAAATTATTTTGCTACAAAAACCATATATTGTCATCAAGCACCGTCGAAATTCTTGTGTGTTACAACTTATTTTTTATTTTATTTGCAAGTCTTGCTCGAGCGGTTAGACGGTTTAGAGAAGTAACAGGTTCGACCCCCACTACAATCAAATTTTTACACCAGAAAAAAATACAAGCTTTCCGTTTCTAATGGTAGATGAATATAGAAACATTATAGACTTCTAACCTGTGTCCTCTTAACGTGAGCTAACCTCGCCAAATACTGCGGCCTCGGATGTTCTTCATACACGTCAAAACCAGTTAAGTCCCAACGATGCGTCATCTCCGCTGAATATCTCTTCCATAGTTCCAAAAAACAGGCAGCTGTAAAAAAATATAACAATTAATTTATTAATAATAATTATTTTATAATATTGTGCTTCTACTCCACTAAAATGTATTAGTAGCGGATATATGCAGACTTATATTTTTTTATATCTAAACTTAAAACAGAAAAATTAAAATACTTAAACTAAATACAGTATACGTATCACGCACACAGCATGATAAGCAGAGGGAACCTAAGGTTAAGACACTCCGTTTCTTACTTCTGAACCTAAGGTTAAGACACTCCGTTTCTTACTTCTGCCGAATTCTGAAGACAACACCAGGACGAAGAAATGGAAATATAAATTTAAGTAAATATTTCATCTCCTCGCGTGGGGATCGAAGCCATAACCAGTCGCGTTTACAGCCACACTTTGCGCCCCTGTGCCACGACCGGCCTCACCGTCCTAAATACGTTAACATCTTATAATTATAATAATGTAAAGTAACGACAATATTTTTTATAACTGACACTAACCATAAATATTAACAAAAGGAAATCTTTTTTGTCAGAGAAAATATAGTCTTTCTATAAAAAATTTCGTTTAATCGTTTACTACTACTACAAAATATTACTAAGCGTTGACAATCTTAAATTTTTATTCACAAAACATATCCAAATGAGGGAAGGGATATCTCTCGTCCTATTTTACTCAATTACTAATTTATAATAATAAAACTAAACAACGTTCAAAGTTAGTTCGTGAGCGACGTTGCCGCTTTAACAGGTTAGTGTCTATCAACGTCATTCTTCACAAATGGCGTTTAATTTTACAACGAAAATTTTATTATTTAATTTTTTTTAGATTTTGCCAAAAATTTAAAAGAATACTTTTTAATTATTGGCAAAATCTATATTGTTTTAAATCTTTTAAGGCTTTTACAGATAAGTAAAACTATGCTATTACTGAAAGTGATAAATACACCCTGTATATGAAAAAGTTTAAGCCGGCGAAGCCGCGGGTGACACGGTAGTAGATACTATATTAATAAATATTATCACATATTAATTATACATACCCCAAAAACTCATAAATATAGCAAAAAACACAGTAGTTGGGTTGTCAAAGAGGTAAGTTATCCGCGACTGTAGACATGTCGCCCTCAAATCCCAGAAATCGCAATAATAGTCACATTGAGGACACATTTTTATTGATGAGTTGTAATTACATATGTCTTCGCTGCAAAAGAAAATTTATATTAAATTTAAATTTAGATTAGGCCGGTCGTGGCGCAGCGGCACAAAGAGTGACTGTAAAACCGACTGGTTGTGGGTTCGATCCCCACTCGAGGAGATGAAATATCTACTTAAATTTATATTTCCATTTCTTCGCTCTGGTGTCGAGTCGACTCAACACGCAATGCCTCCAGAATTCCCAGAAAGTGGGGAACGGACACTCCGTTCCCCACTTTCTGGGTTCACTGGGTTCCCTCTGCCTACCCTGCTGTGTGCGGGATATAGCGTGAAGCTAATTTAATTTAATTTTTTTATTTCACTGCAAAAGAAAATAATTTAATAATAAACGTAATAAAACACATATTTATGTTTTTAAAATAAAATTTCTTTTGTCTCCTATTCATACTGTTACACATATACATATTTCTAGTTTGATATCTATATAGTAATAGTATTAAAACTTGACCATACTCTTTTGACCATAGCTATATTTGATAATAATTAATATTATTTTTAACTTCACAGAAATTTCGAAACACTGTGTTTCGAAAAACAAAATTTTACTAAGTGCTTTGCACTTTGCACTATGTACTTTGCAGAAGTCCGTGGTCACGCGTAGACTGAGGTAGCATTCGTCTGTCAACAACTAGGCGGAAAGTGGGGAATGGAGTGTCTTAACAATAGTTTCCCTCTGCCTATTCTGCTGTGTGCGGGATACAGCGTGAAGCTGAATTTTGTTTTTATAAAAAAAATTCTTACCTAGGTTTATTTTGGAACACAGTGGCCGCAGAGTATATAACACAAATGAGACCAACTAGAGACGCAGGAATCAACATATGAGTGTAAAAACCAAGCCATGCGAAATATAAACCTGGAAGAAAAATATTTTATTAATAGAACTGGGGTATGCAGAAGAACCCTAGAACCTTAGTGGAGTTTAACCTGCAACCAACCGATTTATAATTTAACTTTTTTAAAAACAATTTGTAGCACATATTTCTCAATTGTTAAACTAGACCAAAGTATATTTTTAAATTATCGAAATTCTTTTTATAAACTGGCAACTATTTATGCATGTCATCTTTTTTAATTGAGATCATAATATTTATTTATAAATACTTATAATACTCACCAATTTTAACGCCAAAATAGTCTTTAACATAGTCTAAAGGTTGATATTTGAGACATTTAGAGACGCTCGCCCATTCGGTATAAAGCAAGTGTCGCATTGAACCTGGAGTTTTGAGATCACCCTGCAAATTATTATACATATTATTAGGTAAATAAAATAGTCAGTCAAGAATCGAACCTCGAATCGAACCATAAAAAAACAATCCATTTCAAACATTAGTTTAAGAAAAAAGTATTCAGATTCACACTTTATTCCCAAGGTATCCAAGGAAAGACTAATATTAAATAAGACACTAACATCAGCCCGAATTCAAATCTTATGAAAGCGTGAAATTTAGCTAAGAAATCGAACCCACAACCTCCACTTGGAACCAACACTAAGCAAGTTAGTTAAATACTATATAATTACTCACATCATGTAAAGGATAAGCCGCACTGTAGGTATTGTTAGCTATTAGGCGTGCTATTCCAAACGCGAAGTCGTCACTGGCCGCCCTAGAGAACTTCTTTCTGTCCAGAATAAACTGAACTATACGAGAACGTATCGATGGCGTCCAAAAACATTCCGCTGATGTGTCGAATCTGTGGAAATGGAATAAAATATTGAGTTTTTTTTATAAACTTGAAAAAAAAATTAAATTAATATATCAATTGCATAGTAGATAAATTATTTAACAGGTTTTAATTCGAAGAAACTTCAAAAAATTATGTTATTATCAAATTACAATAATAAAGTTAATAAAAAAATATATGAATAATTCTTTGTGAATTCTCGTGTTTTCCATAAATAAAAATTATAATGGCGCAAAAAACACTGAAGACGTGACGCAACCTGCTTGTGTTTTATATAAAAAGAAGCTGATGATATTGAAACTTATAGTTCTTACATTTTTAAATTGTTATTCCATATTTAGTAAAGAAAAATATTTTTTAGCACCAAAATCACCAAAAAAAGTATTAATAATCTTCGACCAACATCTTCCTACAATTTAGTTATGTCACTTCAGGGAACCCCGTTATCAATATATCAGAGATAAAAAAAATTAAGACTAGGTTACAAAAAGATTACGATTTTTTAATTTTTTTACATATTTTGAATGATGAATAAATAAATCATTTCACCTAGTCTCCATTGTAGTCATACTTACAAATATTCTTTATCTTTAGAATATATTGCTGTCAATCTGTGTTTCCTCTCAGGAAACATGGCGGGGTCAACTCTTATTTTAGACATAATTTGATTCCAACATTCCTCCATTTTGTCCAAGAAACTATTTGTTTTTTCGTGCACATCCTTTAAAGCTGTAAACTGGAACCATAATTACAATATAACATTATAAATTAATCGATAATTATCGAAAATTAATAAAACATTTCATTAGTGATTTCATATGTATTAATGTGTTACTAATGATCCCATGATCTTATGTATAATTATTGTCTATATCCGTCTGTCTGTCTGTCAAGAGTCTTTATCTCAGGAACGCTTGGAGATATCAATAAATTCAAACTTTATACCCCCATGGCCCCATGATTTCCTAAAATAAACGTAGAAATATATACATACAAACATTTACTTAAATAAAGGAAATCAAAATTAATTGGGTACTTCCGGTTAACCTAGTTATGAAATTTAGCAGCTAGCATCTACAGGTAGTATTATAATAGTTCAGAAAAAAATTTAAACTATACAATTGTAGTAAAACAAAAATTTGGTATTAAAGCCGCTAGTTCAAGTGAGGTATCAGATGAAAGGGCACTGGCTAAGCTGAGCCTCAATTTCAGAAAAAGGTCGAGACCTCCAATTTTTGGAACCCTGGCTTGTCCAGTTTTTAATCATGGTATATTTGTGTGAATGATTTTTTTTTTTTTAAAAACATGGCACAAATACAAACATCTACGCATACATCTACTCCAAAAGTATTTACATTTAGTAGCCACCTGACACATTAGGAACATTATACACATATAAGCACACATTATAACACATTATTAACAAAACACTTGCACGCAAGAAATATTTGGAAATATAATAAATACAAAATCAATATAAATAATTAAATCATAAGAAGTGTCAAATAAACTTTTTAATTTGCTTTTATTTAGTTTTGTTTTTTATATACCTCTAGTGATATGGCAGCTTCGAACACTACGTTTCGTACTTTTAAAAAAAATACTAATGTTAAAATTATACTTGAGATTCTCTAAGGATCAGGGTACCTTGTTGAAATGAAATTAACTAAAATATTATAAATATATGTATCAATCATGCATGTAATACATATACAGACTAGATTTTTTCTACTTTTTTTAGTAATTATTACTGGCTGCTCAAGCAAAATTACATCTAGGTTAATTGGAATGGAATGGAAATCAAGTAAGGCTACTTATAAATACTTTACTCAGCTATAACAAGTTAGTTAAACGAGTTAATTTCTATTTTACTACTTTTTTACTTCTAAATCTACATATTTTTAAAAACCGTTGGAAAAAAAACTTATTAAAACGGAAATTATTTGAGAAAAACTTGGATAAACATGCACTAAACACCACTACTGCATTATAATGTCTATAAAAAATTGTAAAAACGGGACGAATTAACCAAAAAAAAACAAAAAGATGATTTTTTTAATTGTTATTTATATGTTATAAATATTATTTATATGACAAGATATTTAGTGAGTACCATCACCAATCAAATAATATTATTATAAAAAATCCCATGTTAATGTAGCGATTCTTACAGCAAACTTTTACCACATTTGAAGACATACAGAGTATTTTTTTTTTAAATTTTATATACCTATTAGCGACCTGTACGCAGTTTCATCTGCTAAGCTCATTATAGCCAAATTATACAAAATTCAGATGTATTTTGATATATAATAAATTACTGTAAAGTTTTGTTTAAATCCGTTCGGTAGTTTTTACTTAAAAGTAAAACAAACATCCATCCTTTCAAACTTTCACATTTATATTATTAAAAAGCTACAACAAATAATAAAAAATAAAATTTCACACATTCATTTTAATACTTTCTGGTAGCCATAATGGCTATTTCCTATAGAGATGAGGAGGCAATAGATATATTACGAAATCAACTAACTGCGCCGCAATCAACATAATCAGCGGCCAAAAACTCGGATTTGACAAAAGGAACTCGGATTTGACAAAAGCAGACCATTCAAGATATTAACGTCCACTTCACATTTTAAAAAAAGAAAATAACATTTTTAATAATCAATTAAGAACAAAAAAGGCACGGACAACAAAAGTCTGTGGCGCATAACAACTCAACTATTAAAACAAAAAAATACTTTTTGGTATTAGATAGACAATTTTTTTAGCTTCACTTTTTATCCCGCCCATAGCAAAGTAGGCAAAAGAACCCCTGGAACCTAGTACTAATACGGGAACGGAGTATCTTACTCCGTTCCCATTAATACGCTTCTGTTCCCCACTTTCCGCTGAATTCTGACGATATTGCGTGTTGAGAAACGAAATTAAATATTTCATTTCCTTAAGTGCAGATCGAACCCAAAACCTGTCGCGTTAACGTTAAATTGCACGTTCGTGCCTTGCTCCACGACTCATCTAAGGCCATAATTTTTTTTAAATAAATAATTATATATAAAAAGTCGACAGAATTCAATAAAATTAAAGTACCTAATACTTTGCTTGCAGTTAACGATATACTTTATCATTTGCAATAATTTTTATCATTTTTTTTTCATAATAATAGGACATCAATCAATCAAAGCCTAGTAACGAAACCGAAAAACATTTAATTTGATATAATACTGAATAATTGATAAACGAATAGCCAAAGTAAATGATTCTTATGCATTTAGCCCGTATTTATAAACAGGTCTCAAGTTTGAGATCGATCTTGAGATGCCGTTTTCATTCATCATTTATAATTTTTATATATATCTATAAAATCTATGAAAACAGCATCTCCACATCGATCTCAGAGTTGAGAGCTATTCATAAATACCGGCGCTATTTGGCGCTAAGTAACGCTTACTAACTAAAACGGGACTGGAAAATAGGGGCAGATGCACCTAAAACTGTATTTTTTTTTGTAAAATATTTCTAAAACGAGCTTTCTTCGTCCAATCCAAAGTATTCAAGAAAAGATATATTCATTAAAGACGCGAAAATAAAAAAAAAATCCTTACATACAATTACATACATACGTATACATATATAAAGAAAACATTTTACGTCTGTATGTCCCCAAAGAATAGTCCCTTAAAAACCAAAGCTGTATTATTAGCGAAGCAGTACGTCCGCAGTCACGACAGCCGCATACCTTAGACATATACATCGCAGCGTTCAGTATTGCGTTCGTTTTCCCACCTTTTCTTATCTTACTGCATTCCTACGAATATACGAGTATATTTTTATTTTGGCTTCACGCTGTATCCCGCACATAGCAGGGTAGACAAACGGAACTTAGTGATAGGACACTCTGTTCTCCACTTTGAGTGTATTTTTGAAATATTGCTTTGCGGAATCCAACGTGACGCTTATCTTGCCAGGGCTCAGAAATAAGACAATTCAAAATTAATGCCTCTAATGGGAATTGAACCCACTACAATTGTGTTACCTACCGCCCCACTGTCTCTCGATTTCATTTTGATATTTCTTTTTGCATTTTCTGACGAGGGCTTATAGTGTAATTAGCTGTTTTTATATACCAAGCTATTTAAATTGCCAATCGGTTTTTTTAATTTTATAATATTTGACAGATAACTTTTAAGTCAATTTTATTTAGCATATAAATTTTAAAATTTATATTTTATTTAATTTATACTATATTTATAGTATAAATACTTTATTTAAATTAAATAATTATAACAATATGCGATCAAACACAAACAATACAATAATAGGGTGATAAATACACAAATATATAACTAAAGAAATATAAATATAAATTAAAAAGTAAATAATAATAATAATAAACAGATAAAGTAAAAATAAAAGCTAAATTTTGTAAATAAAAGCCTTTCTAAATCAGCCTCTTATCTATATTAACAAACATTCTACAGCCACTTAAAGACAGACACAATCATGTCCAAAATCTAATTTAAACTGATACCCAAAATTAACACATTTTTTTTTAATAAATTTAATAATAATAAAAATACAAACTTACCTTCATTGGCATCCTTAGTTTTAATACCTCGCTGTAATCTTTCAAAACTGCTAATGGCGCGTGAATCTGAAAATGTTAATGTTTTTTTTTTCTTATTTTTTACCATTGTAGAACAATTAACATGAGAAAAGTAGCTGCCATTGCTCAAACCGATTGTGAGTTCAAGTATAGTGACTTGAACTGACAATTGAGCAAAATCAAAATAAATAAATCAGCTTCACACTAGATCCCGCACACAGCAGGATAGGCAGAGGGAACCTAGTGTTAAGACACTCAGTTCCCCAGTTTCCGCCGAATTCTGGAAGCATTGCGTGTTGAGTGGCGGAACTCACGCCACGCTTTGCCTTGAAACCAGAGCGAAGAAAAGGAAATATAAATTTAAATAAATATTTTATTTCCTCGAGTGGGGATCGAACCCACAACCAGTCGCTTTTACAGTTACACTTTGTGCCTCTGCGCCACGACTGGCCTCATAAAAACAAATATATATAACAACGTATACACTATAATCAAGCTGTTGTCACGTATAACTATAAAATGAACTACAGTTACGTAGTGATTCAACGCTGTACTGTCTGTGTAATATGGAAAAATGATTTCAAGATAGGATTAAATTTACAATTCAACTTCAAACTAATTTTTGCATATATTTTAAAATAATTCTTACTATAGTGTAATAGTGGTGGAACTCAACCGCACTGTACTTTCAGAACAAGGAGGTAAAAATCTTTCATCTCCAAGGCCTTACCGAACTCCTAACCCGCGTGATGGCCCCAATAATAAAATAATTTATCACAATTTAAAAAGCTGTAAATAACTAACCTTTATAAAATGCAATCCATGTAAATTCTCAGGAGCTTCCTTCTCAAGTTGCAAGCCCTCGTTTTCCAAGTTCTGCTCAAATATTTCTCTGTGCGCGTACGCCTCTGGTGTGATCGCATTATCCTTCCCCGATTCCCATACTAGTACAAAGTCGACTGACCTCACACCGTCGTTGAAGGTCAACGATGGGTTATTTAGTATACCGCCCATTACGATCCTGAATATGAGAAAACTTTGTCAAATTTTCATATTTTTTTTATGAGTTTATATTAACAAATTTTTCCCTTTTTGGATTATACATCTATTTTAAAGACATTAGGATGTCAGAGCTTAACGCTGCACTTTGTCTAACCCGACCGAGACAATAAAAATATATATATTTTTAATACGGATATCCACCGAGTGGGGATGGAACTTACAACTATTCCATACATAAAAGGACATGTACCTGACTGACTGAGGTAAGACGCACGCACAGCGCACAGACGCACCACTGTGCGTAGAAACGTGAAATTTGGACAGATGTTTATTTTCATAATCTGGACGTCTACTAAGGAGAATTCACCCCTAAGGATTCAAATAAGGGTTTGAAAGTTTACATGGAAAAATCTTTAAACTGCCACCGATTTTAATGAAAAAATTGACATTCAGACTGTTAAAAATATTTTACTGAACACGTGTTTCATGGTTTTTTTAGTATTCACCCCTAAGGGTGCAAATGCGCGGGCGTAGCTGCGCGCGCTCTCTAGTATTGTAATATAACTATAACTTTCAACAATTGCGTTAATAATGTACAAATTAAAACCTAATATATAGTTTCATACGAACAAAGGAAAATAAAGTTTCAAGATATTTAGACATGCGTAGACCTAATTAATTAACGAACCACATTCAACCCTATATTTTCATATTACAATTACCACCACACCTCGCCTAAGGGACCAACAAAGCGGACATGTCAATAACCCAATGTTAGCATTTATAGTACTAACAATAGAAACTTCAAAACAATATGTAAAACAAAAGAGAATAAATATTTATATTAAGAAAGGCATATTTTTAATAAACATATATGTATACAACCTTATTGTACTATGCATATTTGTTTAAATTTATATGGTAATGAAAGAATAAAGTTATATGCTTTATTTGCGTCTGGTTAATCACCACTTATCTAATCTTAAACGAGATGACATAAGCGGATATTATACTTATTCTACCGCGATTTAAAAAAATATATTAAATTGTTACTAACATCATGGTTGTGATATCATTAATTTCTATTTCTATACTGTAAAATTATATCATTTGTTTTATAAACTATTAAAAAAAATATTGAACATTGATGTTAAATAATACTAATTAATTATCAAATAAAATAAAATCAGCTTCACGCTGTATCCCGCACACAGCAGGGTAGGCACAGGGAACCTAGTGTTAAGACACTCCGTTCCCCACTTTCTGCCGAATTCTGGAATTTAAATAAATATTTCATCTCCTCGAGTGGGAAACGAACCCACAACCAGTCGGTTTTACAGTCACACTTTGTGCCCCTGCACCACGACTGGCCTCTAATTAATTATTGTCAATGTTAAAATTTGTTTAATTATTTTTTTTCATATACCTAGTCCGATTCCCCCGAGTAGGCCAGCCCCTAAAACTAAGCTACTTATTATATATTTATTAAAAATGACCAGCCAATAATATTTAAATATTCTTCAATAACTTTATATATTTTTTGTCTGTTTACTTATAGTAAATAAATAATTAATAATGAAAAACTAACAAAAATATATTTTTATTCGTTTGATTTAACATTTCAAGTTGCTAATAATTACAAAACCAAAGTTCTCATTTCCCTTCAAATGCTTTTACGTAGTGTTGTTTATTTACGGTTTTCTAATAGACAAACTTCAATAGCTTGCGTTATAGAAAAACCGTACGTTCTCTAATAAAAAAATGTTTTTTCATAAAACATAATTTTATATTAAAAAACTAATGATACCAATTATAACATAAAATAATAAAATGGTGCTCTTTTAAGTGCGTTCAAGCTAACTTCAATGTGCATTGTGCATTATTTTTTTATATAAGGTCGATATAAAACACGATCTGTGAAAATGTAAAACACGCTTCATAGCCCAAGAACAATCACGAGTGCAATTTATACACTGTTGCTGTTAATGTGTTAGACGTAAATTAGAATATATTTTACAATATAGGATTCATTTATTTATAAATAAAATATTATAATATTATATTATAATTAATTAAAATAATCGCTGAATATAATATAATAATTAGATTATTATTAAAAACTTTTTTTATAGGTTTTTTTTTATAGAGAATACGATAAAGGCCTAAAATAAAATAAGCTAGCTCACATTGGTGCACAGATAATAAACCGATTACTTATGTAAAACCGTTATTGAAAAAGCAATATGGCGGATTAGCTTTAACAGTGACATTTAATTTAACACTTAATTTTAACTCAACTCCACGAGTATAAAAAAATATTCTTACGAAATGATTTAGTAATTATGAAAAAAATCCCAAATATTTCATACGGAAATAAAATGAAATGGCTACGTTTTTACATATTCATAAACCTATTTGTGTCCTACTCACGAGCAATGGTTGGCCGTGGGTTTGATATTGTTAACGTTGACATCTTGGACTGGCTCCCCACATCCACACTCTTCCGCCGGACGAGTGGATGCATCGCTGCCATTGTCCCTGTAAAGTTAGTTGCTACGCTTCTATACGACGGTTACTTTATATAATAGTGTTAAGACAGTATTTTCTCCACTCTCCGCCCAAGTTCGAGACATAGCTCGTTGAGTGAAGCAACTCAACGCCACGCTTTGTTTTATTAGAGCGGAGAAATGAAAATAAGTTCAATATAAGCATTTCATCGAACTGGCATTGTCTTTACATTTATTTAATTAGTAATATTATAAACTCTAGTCTCTCTAAAAGTAAATGAGTTAATAGATACTCCTATGATGTACAAAGATGGAAGCATACTTTTGAAGTACTAGTTATTGTGATTTTAAAACAAATGATAGATGAATATAAATGATGTATTTAAATTCTAAAACTCATATTATAATTAATAATCTACTATAGATCATATTTTAATCAAATAAAAAAATTGACATTTAGAGTAAAAATTAGATTAAGTATATATGAAGTAGGTTTAAAGGCAATGTAAATTCATTTTTTTTTTTGCCATTATTCCTGTAAAGTTAGTCACTATAAAGATATAAAGATTACGTTATTTTTTTTTAGATTGAATAAAAAAAAAGATCTCTCTCTTTCATATTTCCAGTAAATAATTCACGTAAATTGTACTCAATATCCTATGATAGGTAATTAATCTATTCGCCTAGTCAGTTTCTTGTCCTTGTACCAATTACTGTATATTGATTTTATTTGATTCCCATCATAGTATATATACGCTTAGATAACTTTGAAAGAACAAATACACTCTAATTATTTCAAAATCCTTTTTAATATAAAATAAATAAATCAAATAAATTAGCTTCACGCTGTATCCCGCACACAGCAGGCTAGACAGAGGGAACCTAGTGTTAAGACACTCCGTTCCCCACTTTCTGCCGAATTCTGGAGGCATTGCGTGTTGAGTGGCAGAACTCAACGCCGCGCTTAGCCTCGACACCAGAGCGAAGAAATGGAAATATAATTTAAGTAAATATTTCAAATAGACGCTTAGATAAGTTTGAAAGAACAAATACATTGTAATTATTAAAAACATTTTTAGTGTAACTTTCTAGATATCGTTAAATAAAATTGTCCTTTAAATTACTTGACCTATATACCATTTATAACAATATATATATTAATAAATAAAATTATTTATTTAAGATAAACTGGTGTGTTAAATAAATAAAATAGATCGTATTTTAACATATTACATTAATATTAAGACTGTTATTATTATTGAAACTGGTTTTCTCAGACAATTCTAAAAAATACAGAAAACATATTTTACGATAACTGTTTTTCCCCACACACACTGCATGTCTTATGTGATATGGCGTAACCCAACGCCGCACCTTAATATTTACAATCAAACCTATGCGCTTTCGCTGTAATGGTGCTCGTCGAGTACCCACAAAGATATTCGACGTAGTCGACGTATATTTTTAACATATTTATTTATGTATTAATAAATTTTCAGAGAAAACGAGAGAATGAGCATCACTTAGCAATCGGATAGAAGCGCAAATTGATGACGCCATCGATTATCGTCTAATAATGTACATAAGGCTAATGCACTGATATGAAGAAACTACTTATTGAGAGTCCCGCTACGTTAAAAATTTTTATACGTTTTCTAAATAAGTATTTTTCTTTCCTAAGTGTGGAATAAAACTTTAAAAATCTATAAAAATGAAGAAACTATTTATTGTATTTACATTAATTAGCGTGCGCCAAAAAATCATTTATTTTTTTTCTAGATAGATTTTATAATGTATGAATGAAACGCGTACTCAAAAATACTTAACCAAAACTTATTTAAAAACTTTGAAATTTTTCAGTGGAATTCTACAAAAAAAATTTAAAAAAGATTTTTTCTTCAAATAAGGCTTCAAAATAAGGCTTCATATAAATAAATCAAAAGGTAACGTATAATGATTTTTTTTAAATAATTGTATTGCAATATTTTTTTTAATTGTTAATTCTTCTCTGTATCTCTACCTGTACATTGTTAATTATATCCTAATTTAGACAACAAAAAATATATTTAAGGTTTCTCTTCAAATTTCTATAACTAGAAAGATTTGTGTACAATATTTATACATGACATTTTTTCTAAGTTTAGAATAACACTTTAATTTTTTTTTTACATTAGTAAACCTAAGTCACTATGAAAAAATATTAAAAACGTAATAGCAGGTATAATTAAAATTTAATATGTGAGGCCGTCATGGCGCAGAGACAGAGGGGTTTGACTGTAACGCGACGGTTGTGGGGTTCGATCCCCACTCGAGGGAATGAATTATTATTTGTCAATATATTCATATTTTTCAATCATTATTCGCTCTGGGATCAAGGTAAAAGTCTAGCGTTGGGTTCCGCCACTCAACACGCAATGCCCTGAGAAAATTAGCAGAAAGTGGGGAACGGAGGATCTTAACAAAATCTTAACAAGAGCAGGATTCAGCGTGAAGTTGATTTGATTTTTATTAACTTTAACTGTACCTATTGTATAAAGTTAAAAATCTCAATAATTAAATACGTAACAGCTGGTATAATTAGATCTTATAATAGATTTTCCTTATGACTGTTAGTTCCCAGTTTACTGTCTAAACATTGCATTATTCACATCTACCACAAACAATTTAATATGTGAATCACAAATAGTTTTATAACCAACAATAAATATGACAGTGCGTCAAATAATATTATAAAAAAATCTCTTATCCGCTTAAAAATTACGAGCAAATAATAATATAAAAACAGACCAGGTCCTGGTCGGTTTCCAAGAGGCGCGGGTTCGAGTAACCCGCTACGATCAAATTTTTATGTTTTCTAAATAAATATTTTTCCTTCCTAAGTCTGGAATAACACTTTAAAAATGTTAAAAAAAAACTATTATTACAATTTTCCATGTCCTGCTTTTGACTGAAGAATCCCGCTTTTTTGTTTAAAACGTTTAAAAATCCCGCTTTTCTACGAAATAAAACCTGTCTTAGCTGATACCCACATAATAAATATCAATAATTTAGATATATCACTTACATTTTATCTATTTAGACAAAATGAATTGCATATAATGTATGACCAAAATATTTTGATATGGTTCATTCAAGATTATAAAAAACATTCACAAGGTCATTAGATATTTAAGTTATATATAAATAACTTTATAATCGCTCACTTATTTATCTCAGCTTTTTATAACTGTAATAGATATTACAAAATAGTCAAAGGACTAAATTATTTTGAAAGCTCTAGTTTCAGGACGATTTTATTTTTAACTAGTTTTACAATACAGTAAGCGTTTTATGAACTTATGAAGAGAATGTGAAATTCTTTCTTTTAATCTTTCATATACTTAACATTAGTATATCGTCGGCTCAGAATATAAGCCTGCTAAATCCATTTTTGCATTATCGTTATGTACATGTAACACCATTCGAAATTGTAAAAAAAAACTAAATTGACCTAGGGTTTCATAGTTTCTTAATGACGTTTTCTGTTCTCTCGATAATTTACTTAATAGGATGTTAGCAGGTTTACTTTAAGCCGCCGTTATGCCATACTTAGGCTTAGAAAAAAATGAAGGCTCCCCTAAAGTTTCTGTACAAGAAAGATTAAGTTATGTTAATTAATTATAAAGAATACAAAAAAAAATAACGTTTCAAAACAACATAATACCAGGAGTATATTAAAAGTAGTTTTTATATAATTTATTTATATACGTCCCTATCACCTCATTAGTTATAATTAAAAATATCGATAGTTTCGCATCAACGAAAGTTTAAAAGTTAAACGAACAGTTAACAAACACATGCGACACACGACAAAAAGACCAATGACATCACACACCCGCATACATAAAGCGTCAGAACAATGAGTAGTGGCCGTCTGGGTTTTAGTTACAGACAAAAAAACATATAATATCTTTATGCATCTCAGATATTTTACAGAAAAGGCAGTAAAAATCGAAAGAAAAACACAATTATACAGTAAAAATGTTTTCGCTCGTTTTATATACACTGTTTTATTAGCGGCGGAGCTTAACACTGCACTTTTCTTCAATCAGACGGAGGAATAATATATGTCATTCTGATTGACATTCACGATCAATCCATTGTGTGGGATCGAACCCACAACCATAATATCCATTAAAAAGACTGCCACTGCACTGCAATTGCATCCAACTCTTATTATTCAATTAATAAATATATTTATGTATTTAACTGTAATAACACAAAAATAACATATGAAAATCTAAATTAAAAAAGTTTTAAAAACTTCTTTCTCTTTCAAAATAAAAAGAACTACAGTTGCGGATTACACGATGTCATTGGCATCTAAACTCACCTATCGGTGTTCATATCCTGTGACAGATTGTCCTGGTACGTACTCAACACCGACATTGCTTGCAAGTCCGCGATCCTCTCTTCCACCGCTTTCTCCTTCTGATCCAAAAACATTCAGATCAACCAAAACAAGCCAACAATTTTTACTGTTTTTTTTGTTTAATGTCGATATTCGTACGTACATATACTGTGGGTAGAGATTAGGCTCAACGACCTTGTCACCATTCTAAAATACTAAATACTATCGCAAAAAAACGAAGTATTTCAAAGACTAGCAGCACTTTAAGAACATTTATAAATATAAATAAACGTATCGTTCAAGAGATATTACAAAAACAACAAACGTACATATTCTAAGAGTTCACACGAGTTATATTTACTCACACAGCATAACATAAAGGGAAGTTAAAACTAAATAATCATTCGTACTTTAACATTTCCGCACCTCATGCGTTTTCTATACACTCTATTACCACCGGCGTCGTACACAACGTAAGATATAACTTCTAGAAAACATCGCGCTATCATTTTATTAACATTAAAATCGACTGTATTGTTGGAAAAATCGTAAGAAACTACCGACCTTGCGTTTACGCTGTCTTGGTGGAACTCTGAATCATTTGAATGTTTGATTAGCATCCATTGCTAACTGCCACACTTTACAAGCATATCTTTTTTGTGTTACATTATATAATAAAATTGATAAGAAATCTTATTTGGAAATTTATCTCGGTTGTGTTGAGAGATGAGTTTGAAATGGCAACTTTTCTTGTTTCTTTTATTATTATAAACAGTAATAGTTACAATGTTGATCTTACTTAGTCATTTGAAATTGTATGTCGTAGAGTTGGAAGTGATCATTATGTATGTAAGTACTACTATAAATATATATATGTATATAAGTGTATTGTATTACACACAATTATTTTTTCTATTGTTAAAATAAAATTTTAATAATCATATTTTAGGGCTCATATAATTGTTCTCCATCTACAATAAATAACTTTACATAAACTCCAACAAACTTTATACTTTTTTATGATAATATTTAAACAAGATAACACAACCTCTATAAACAAAACTGACTTTACAACTGAATATAATTTTTGCTATATGACATGTATAACCGTACATTGTGTACTAATTTTGTTAAATGCTGCTAATCACAATTAACTGAAGTCCTTCGAGATTTGCAGTTTTAAAAATACAATGAAACCAATTACTTTAATTAACCACACATTATCGGACACTATTTTAGAAAAAAAGATATCATAGTTTGAAAATTTAACTAATTTAAACATAAAAATTTTAAGCATTTTTTAATTCACTATTTATCTACTATACATAACAGGATTTGCGGAGAGAACATAGTGAACTATTACTAACAAAGCAGGGAAATGAAAATAATTAATTTCACCAAATTGGGATTCGAACCCACCACCAACACATTTGCGGTCACAAGAGCCTATAAATGGCAGTCTAAATACTGGTACATAACATAAAGTGTTTAATTTTATATTTACATAAGTGAATAATTTTTATATATTTTACAGCCATAAAGCAAAAAAACTGTAATCTGTTTATGACTATAATAAATTGTACTTTAAGTCTTATTAAAAATAAATATTTTTCTCTTAACATTTTAATAGTAATTGTAATAGTAAATTGAATATAGTTTTCTATTACTATTTTATTTATTTAATGTAATATTCAAATAATCTAAACATAGTTAATTTCTATAACATAGCACTGTTTATACTTAATTTTCTTTTCTTTTTATAAAATCTGTTGGTTTCTTGTTTGTTTGTTGTAACCTTATCATTAAAATATAAAAGACAAAAGGCACTGCCTTTTGTTATTATTTGTTTCAGATAAGTAATTAATACACAAAGATAATTTTAAGTATAAGATTGTTTAACTTTATGAGTCATATAGCTAATTATATCAAATCCATAAGTAAGCATTAAGATTATCAATATTGTTGAGGTTATATACTAGATGTTTTTAATTTACTTAATATACATTTTTTTATGAAATAGTACTTATGCATAAGTACACCATAAAGTATTTGTTATTGCATATATTTAATTTTTTCTATTAATTTATTAGCTAATTAAATATTAGTAAGGAAAATAAAATATTACCCAGAATTCAGACCTTAGAAGGATTCAAAGTAAATAGTATAGTATATTTAAAGACAGAAATATAAATATATTTAAGTAATTCTAACAGTCTATAAAGAAAAATGAAACATTAAATTTTTCAATAACTAAAAAGGTACATATATAAAACTTATACACTTACTTCGAAAAATGTTCCATCTCCATCCTGGAATAGCTGTTCGAGCGCAAGTTCATTGCGTTGGGCATCCGACAAAAATGACTCGGTTTCCGCCGCGTCTGACGGTTTATGATGAAGTTTTACGGTTCCAGCAAATATAGGAGTCGCTATCTTAGGCGTAAAGACATTTTCTTCAGCCCTCTCCAACAACGGCTTTGGGATATCTTCCTCGAGAGAAGGATCTCCGTCAGACATCACATAAAACTCACTGAACGTTCAAATCACTGTATCACTGAACTGTATGTAATGATTAATAACTATTCCAACTTATCATGCTTTAACTTAAGTTTTGAAACGATTAGTCATGAGCACGAAAGGTGCCAACTGCTATTAAACGTTCAAGGCTTGTTTTTATGAATATTACCCTTTTTTAACAATAAAAACTATTTAAATTTTACTTAAATTAAGTACCCACGTATTACGTGATGATAAATTGGAAAAATCAGTCTTTACTAATAAGCCAATGAAGTGAAGGTAGTAATGAGACGACTAGAAAAGCAATCTTAAACGAGCTTATTTTAGCAACTTTGCTCAGCTTCCCTTTGTCAATGTCAACTTGCCAATACCATATGACAGTTGACTGATCTGATATATTTTTAAAAACAAAATGAATAGCTAATGATGAGCTGGTCTTTATTCTAATACGGAAAATGCTATATAAAACGTTAAATTAAAAATGTCATTAAAATAAGTCATATATTCTGCTTGCAGAACTATAAATGTAATATTAACAATCAAATGTATTGCCAAGTCGAATGTAATTCTGTACCGTACCGTATTAAAAATAAGCAAGTTGTAAAGTATAGAGTAAATGTTAAAATGAGTATTATAAATAAATAATTATATATAGCAATAAGAAAAATTATGATACATGACTGAATTATACAATATTGAGTGAGTATTTTTGCGTGTTTTAAACGCAAAAATTGTTTTTGGTACGGTATATAATGCACAATTTATATTCAATTACATATATTGTATAATATTTAATATGTTTTTTATTGGTTTATACTGTTGTATAGCGTAATTTAATTGTGCATACTGTTAATTACGGTAGTAAATAGCCATCAATATACCCACTCGCACATATCGTATTACATTAGCAATTAATAAATAACATCATTTGTTTTTTCTTACAATGGTAACTCTTTATGCCACGCCGTTTATGAACTGTCAAAAATTAATTGTCACGTCAAAACGGCAACACAAGTTGCTTGGTCGGCAAATTCATGTTAGGTTGCCGGCGAAATTTTTCTTAGAATAATTATTCTATTTCTTAGTGTTATTATTTATGCTTTAAGAAAACCTTTCAAAATTAATCAAACAAGATGACTGTGGAGGTGCAGAGTAAAGCGAGGCTGTCTCAGCTTACGTCTGATAAACAACTCACGTTTATAAAGTTAGCTGTTTTATCAATGGCAGCAATTTTATGTAAGTATAATATCATGTGTGTAGATTATGAGTTTTATTTAAATCCAATAATATAAAAATCAATAAATAAAAACTCTCTTTTATTTAAATAATGTTTTATTTTTGTTTTGCACTGACGTGGTCCAACTGCGATAACGAATGGCGACTAGCATGCTAACATAAAAACTTTCAATGAAGATAGAGTATTTAATATCTTATCGTATATTAATTATGTGAAAAATCTATATTCTATATTTGCTTTTCAGCGTTTGCGACACGTCTATTTTCTGTTTTACGATTCGAGAGCGTGATTCACGAGTTTGATCCGTATTTCAACTACAGAACAACACGATTTCTTACGGAGGAAGGATTTTATAAATTTCACAATTGGTTTGATGATAGAGCATGGTATCCTTTAGGACGTATTATTGGAGGTAAGTTATAAATCATAATATATTATATTATTTATAGTTAGTAGATAGTTTCTAGATAGTTTTTCTTAGCTTCACACTATTCTGTATATAGCAAAGTAGGCAAAGAGAATCTAGTGTCAAGACACTGTTCTTGGCTTTCAACCTGAATTTAAAATATTATGTGTTTAATAGTGGAACATAATTCCATACTTTCACTTGCTAGAGAAGGGAATTGATAATAATTTACTACCCTAAATGAAAATTGGACCCACCATCATACTTACACTCAAATATTGTGCCACAACAACCTCTTGGTATTTATAGTTAAAATTGTTATATAATGGTTTCATCACTTTTTTGTTTCTTTTCCTCTAGGTACCATTTACCCTGGCCTGATGGTGACATCAGCTACATTGTACAATGTCATGCAGTTCTTGAATATTACAATAGACATAAGAAATGTCTGTGTATTCCTTGCTCCTTTCTTCTCTTCACTTACTACTATTGTTACTTATTTATTGACTAAGGAATTGAAGGTAAATTATAAATGTTCCTTTATTTTTATTACTATTATTATTTTTTACATAACAATCTAAACATTGTAATATATTTTAATACAATATGTATATGTTATATTTAAAATATCAATTTAATTTAAAAACATTTAGATTCTTGCATTTTAACTCATACAACATTCTATAAAAATATGTAGATTTCCAAATTTATAGTAAAATATATCAATATTTACACCATTTATATTTTAAGATAACAAATATATAATTACATATATAGATTACTATCAATACCCTCATACATTTTCTTTGTTTGCCTTAAATCAAATTTTAATAGAGATTTAGAATAGTTAAAAAAAATACATATGAATTATAAATTGAATATGCTTTAAAGTGAAACATATTCTAATATAGTAGACAGATGGAACCTAGTGTTAAGTAGTGTCTGACCAAAACAAGGTCTTCAGCCGAAAACCAAACCTTAGGCTTTGGTCTCAGTTTCTGCCTAATATATGCCATAATTTTGACACTTCTTAAAAATATTATTATATCTTTAGTTTGAAATAACACTTAAAAATGGTAAATATGATAATATTAATTTTGAATTTATATAATGTAGGGTACCAAATAAATGGTATAGGTCTCTTAAATTGATATCTGAAATATTTTTTTTAAAAAGGCAAGAATTAACCACGCTCTTCTTTGAAGTTATAGATGATATTCTATAAAAAATTACAATTTTGTTTCATTTCACAATACAACAAATAAACTATTAATATACTAGGATGTAGGTACTCGATTATGAAAACCTTTGCATGCAAGATTTACATACATTTGTTATAAATATATTTTTATTAATAACTTGAGGTTGTAGCAGAGGGGCAAAAAGTTTGACTGTAAAAAATAAGAAATTGACTGGTTGTGGGTTTGATCCCCACTCTAGGAAATTAAATATTTATTTATATTTCTATTTCTTCGCTCTGGTAACGAGGCAAAAAGCGGCGTTAAGTTTCGCCACTCAACACACACTGCTTCCAGAACTCAGCGGAAATTAGGGAACAAAGTGTCTTAACACTAGGTTCCCTTTGCCTACCCTGATATGTGCGGGATACAGCGTGGAGCTGATTTTTATTTTATATAATAATTTGGAAATAAAAAAATGGATAGTTCTCATGGGCTACAATAATTAGCAGAGTGACGCCTGATAAGAACTTAGTTTCAGCTAGGCCAAAGGTTCGGCCGGTTTTTGGCCGAAACCGAAACTATGGCTGAAACTACGATTTTTCGCCGAAACTGGCGATCGATACCAAAACTTAACATCACGATCATCGATCACTAACTAATGTTAAGACACTCTATTCCCCGCTTGCTTTCCAATTTTAGAGACATTGCACGTCGTGAGATGGAACTCAATATGGAGCATTGCTTAGCATAGTGAGAAAATAAAAATATTTTATAATAATAATTCCTTCAAATAGGGAGTAAACCCACACTGGTGCTTACATTCTGATGCTGTACATTTATTAAACTTATATTAATTAAATTACATTTTGTAGGATGAAGGAGCAGGTCTCGTAGCGGCGGCTATGATAGCAATAGTTCCAGGGTACATAAGTCGTTCAGTGGCCGGCAGCTACGATAACGAGGGTATTGCCATATTCTGTATGTTACTCACATACTATTTTTGGATTAAAGCTGTAAACACCGGAACTATTTTATGGGCTACATTAACTGCTTTAGCTTACTTCTACATGGTAAGTGTACTATTGACTTTTTATTTTATTATAAAAAAAATGTCTTTAAATATTATAATTGAAATAAATATACTATATATTGAAGCAATGGATCAATGACTTTATCAATCATACATGTAATTATGATCAGTCTCTGTTTTAACAAAATTAAAATAAGGCAAGAGGCCAATCGTGGCGCAGGGGCACAGAATGTGTCTGAAAAATTGACTGATTGTGGGTTCCACTTGAGGAGATGAAATATTTACTTACATTTATACTTTCATTTCTTCACTCTGGTGTCAGGGCAAAGCGCGGGGTTAAGTTCTGCTAGTGCATTGAGTAGATTTGCTTGCTTTGTGCTGTATGTAAAATAATATTACTTAATTCTTTTATTGATTGTACACAATCTTACTTTTGATTATTGTTTGTTCACCATTACAATGATCAATTTGTCAATCATAGATTAAGAAGATGAAAGCTTCACACAAGTTTATAAACAAATTGTATACTTGTTTTTGCACTTTCATACAAATTTAACAAGGATGTGCTATATTATGCCATGCCCTTTAAAATAGGTATACCCATCTTGGTGGGCCCTAGACTTCAGTTTTGAACATTTATATTAGTGTAAAAGTTTTTTTTGTTAGTAAAATATCTGAGGTGGGCACAAGTCTAGTCAAGGGTGGGTCAAATACATAATGAGGTATATCATATTCAAGCAAGAAATTCTTCTTAACTTAATTAACATTACTAAATCTAGTTTCTCTTTTAATTTAAGGTATCATCATGGGGTGGTTACGTGTTCCTCATCAACTTAATACCACTTCACGTATTAGCTCTAATGCTGCTCGGTCGCTTCTCTGCCAGAGTCTACGTAGCGTACAGTACATTGTACTGCGTTGGTACCATACTGTCTATGCAGATATCTTTTGTGGGATTCCAGCCAGTGCAGAGCTCTGAACATATGTTGGTGAGTTTATTTTCATTTCTTATTATTTTTGACAAGTTATTTTTCTTTTATATTGCCTATGTAAGTGACTTTTTCGTTGTTTTGTTTAATTATTATATATATAAAATTTAGTCTAATTAAATTCGTTACATATTGAAATTTATTTATACAGTATTTACATAGTTTTATTAGTACATTAGTTTGTTTTTATTTATATAAAAGAACAATTTCTTTATTTTCATAAATTTTTGACTTGAATGGTTTTGAAATGGAATACATATTTCAACTTTTGAGAGATATGTCTTGTGTAAATTTATAAAATGTATGTTTTTATATAAGATACATCAAAATACAATTGAATTCAAAACTACAAAAAAGAACATCAACAATATTTAAAAAATATATGTTAACAATTTATTATCAATAAATGTGTGACTTAATTATTAGCTTACCATAAGTTTTATAACTGTAACATAACTATATTACAGTTGTAAAACATACTATAAACATTTTCATGCTTAAAATTAACTTATTTAAATACAAAAAATGACCTGCATTACAAGAGTACCTACTTATTTGTAGAACTAGAATGAGAATAGAAAAAAATATATATGAAATATTCATGCTGTATCCCACACACAGCGGAGGAAGGCATAGGGAACCTAATGTTAAGACAAAGGAGTATCTTCTCCACTTTTCGCCAAATTCTGGAGGCATTGTTGAGTGGCGGAACTCCACGCTGCGCTTTGGCTTGACACCAGAGCGAAGAAAGGAAAATATAAATTAGAATTAGAACCAACAACCAATCGTGTTTACAGTCACACTTTGGGCCCTTGCGCCACGATTGGCGTATTTTAAAGATATCCTATATTATAGATTTTTTATTTTTTTTATATTATATTAATGGTATAAGAGAGAGAGAGAGAGAGAGAAAATATTTTCTTTCTGGACTACCCGAGAGTATCATTTTGCTACAAAATAAAAACTAATCATTTTTTAAGTAAAAAAGAAACAATTATATTATTAAGGATGTTTGTATATTTCAATGTGTTTATGTTTTTAGGCTCTAGGTACTTTTGGCCTTTGTCAACTATACGCCTTCACTCAGTATTTAAAAGAACATTTGTCCCCATCCAACTTTGAATTACTTTTCAAAGCTTTACTCACAACTTTGTTGGCAACCCTTGGAACAGCTGTTGTAGTGCTGACTGTTACTGGTAAGACTTTCATATACAAATATGAAATAATTATGTTAGTAAATGTGTTTATTTACTTATTTAGAAAACGTATAAAAATTTGAACGTAGCGGGACTCGAACCCGCGCCTCCTGGAAACCGACCTGGTCGGTTTATAGTATAATAGGCGCGGGTTTGAGTCCCGCTACGTTAAAATTTTTATACGTTTTCTAAATAAGTATTTTTCTTTACTAAGTGTGGAATAACACTTTAAAAATGTTTAAAAAATGTGTTTATTTACCTTAAATTCATATTAAATTGAAATAAATAAATCAGCTTCAGAGTAGCCAGAGGGAACCTAGTCTTAAGACACTCCGTTCTCCACTTTCTGCCGAATTCTGGAGGCATTGCGTGTTGAAGGGCAGAACTCAACGCCGCGCTTTTGCCGCGACACCAGAGCGGGGAAATGGAAATATTAATTTAAGTAAATATTTCAACTCCTCGAGTGGGGATCGAACCCACAACCAGTCGGTTTTACAGTCACACTTTGTGCTCCTGCGCTATGACTGGCTTCAAATATTGTTGAGTTCAAGTTATATCCGAGGATGTCTTAGCCTAAACCATTATTTTTCAATATAAAATAGAAGAATTTTTTCAATGATAAAGTAAGCATAATTCTTTTTTGTTTTTAGGTAAAATCTCACCATGGACTGGCAGGTTTTACTCTTTGCTGGACCCCTCGTATGCCAAGAACCACATCCCTATTATTGGTATGTATTGTGTTAAATATTACTATTAAAAATATTATGATTTACTGTAGGTTTCTTCAGCTAGCCTGTTAAGTCTGGAAAAAGCATAAGAGTGTAGACATGGCACTAAACTGTTTTTTTTTCTCGAATAATCGCCGCACCACATCAATAATGTTTTTATTAGTAAGCATAGTATGTTCCACGAGTCATGGCAGCTGCGCAGATTATATGTAGATATTTTCATTTCCTTGGTCTGGTAGGGACAAAGCGCGGCGTTGGGTTCCGCCATTCAATATACAATGCCTACATAATTGGGGGAAAGTTGAGAATGGAAGTGTCTTAATGGGAACACAGTGTCTTAACACAATGTTTTCAGATTCCGTCTGCCTACCCTACTATGTGCGGAATATAGTGTGAAACTAAAAAAAGATTTTAGCCGCTTTTTTTACACTACTCTTCTTTCTTCCAGCCTCTGTATCAGAACATCAGCCCACATCATGGTCGTCCTTCTACTTCGATCTCCAAGTGCTAGTGTTCCTGTTCCCGGCGGGACTCTACTTCTGTTTCACTAAACTAACTGATGCTAATATATTTATCATTTTGTATGGCGTGCTTAGTATTTATTTTGCGGTGAGTTTTTGTTTTTTTTATAAGTTAGTGTGTAAATGTGATTTTTTTAAAATATGTCTAAGGGTGTATTCACAATCTGTTGTCTGTTAAATGAATAAAACATTAGGCTAATCTAAATTAAAGTTTATAACACAACTTAGATATAAAATTATTAAATTAGTGGCATGTAGTACTGGAAAACATTATGTGAAATTGTTGAAAAAAAAACGTGTTCATTACTACTTTTTTCGTCTTTTTTAAAAAGAGTGTAGTTTGGTCCTAGCTCTGATTCTATCTCTAGGTCTAGAGATTGAGGGTTCTAACCCCATAAGTATTTATATGAACTATATCTATCATATTTTTTTATTTCTAAATATATTCTTCATTTACAAATGATGACACAAGAAGCTTTGAGCGTGTTGAGTAGATGTTGAGTTCACTCCATCCATTCCGCGCTGTGACTAATACACTTTGATCGCTGATAATTATACATTTTTACCCCAAAATCCTCCAAAATATATCCAAAATTTACAATTTTCCACATTTTTTAGGGTGTTATGGTGCGTCTTATGTTAGTACTAGCGCCGGTCATGTGTATAGTATCGGGGGTCGCGGCTTCAAGTCTGTTAAGTCTACACGTTAAAGATATTGAGCCTAAAGTTGAGAAACATGATAAGAAGAAGAAACATGAAAATAATTTAGTTTTTAGATCTGAGGTTAGTATTGTTTATTTATAACTAGATTTTACTGTGATTTACATTCTTAATGCGTGAGGTAATTTTGACTGTAGATACAGTGCGTTCCACCGATTACCGTGAAGTAATATTTTACGTAATATATTATTATTTATATATTACATAATATATAACGAAACATAATAATAGTCTCTCCATAAATGGACTATCTAACAATCAAGATTTTTTAAAATTCAAACCAGTAGTTTTTTCTGTTTTTTTTTATTGTTATTATATATAATATTGAACAGTGTTATTAAATTCTACCATACAACACAATACAAAAAAAATACGTAAATGTAATAATAAATAAGTATTAATTACATTTAGGCATTTTTATCAATAGGGAGCGCAAACGTGCGATTGCTAGCGCGACAGCTACACTAGCTACTCGATGAAATGAGATTTTTAATATTTTCATTTTTTCGCTCTCGTAACGAGGTAAAGCGCAGTGTTAAGTTTCGCCACTCAACTGTCTTAACATTAGGTTCCCGGGTTCCCTCTGCCTACCCTGTTATGTGATACAGCGTAAAATTAAAAAAATACTTATGTTTATAACATTTCCAGGTGGGCGCTCTATTCGTCTGCATTCTTAGCTGTCTTCTAATCTCCTATGTGTTCCACTGTACGTGGGTCACGTCGGAAGCTTATTCGTCGCCCTCCATTGTACTCTCAGCCCGAGCTCATGATGGAGCCAGGATTATATTTGATGACTTCCGTGAAGCCTACACTTGGTTGAAGATGAATACTAAAGAGGTATGAATTAATTACTTATTGTAATTATGATATTTTATAATTATTGAAAGTTTCTGTTCTTGACAATAGGTGAGAAAAAACGTAACATATATTTCGTTTTTATTTTATTTTGTGCTTAGAAAAAGATTGACTAAATTCTTTCACTGGAAGAGGTTATTGGTTACACCAATTTAGTTCAAATTATGTATTTTGGTCTCGTTGAAGTAACGCTTTCTAATAAAACCTGCACAGCCATCAGTAGCTAATTTCAGGGCTGCCGCGTATCATCGACCATACTATAAGTACCAACCAGTCAGATTATACTTTGAGATTGAGAAAAACGAAGGAAAAACATATTTCTGGTTCAGTTGTATTATATACAAAATGTGTTTAGATTGTTTTCCTGTAAATATTATATCTATATATTTATATTTTATTATTATATAATATATTTATATTTTATTTACTTAATTCAGGACGCAAAAGTAATGTCGTGGTGGGACTACGGCTACCAGATAACGGCCATGGCGAACCGCACGGTGATAGTGGACAACAACACGTGGAACAACACGCACATCTCGCGCGTGGGGCAGGCCATGGCCAGCAGCGAGGAGCGCGCCTACGAGATCATGACGGAGCTGGACGTGGACTACGTGCTCGTCATATTCGGGGGGCTCGTGGGGTACTCCTCTGATGGTGAGTGGTAGGGAATATGTTGGTAATGTGGAGGTTGTTGCTTCTAAATAGTCAAATTATTATAAAAGTTATTAGTAAACAGAACAGAAAAAACAGAAAGAACAGACAAAAAAAATAACTTCTCGTTGTAGCAGATATGTATGTAGAGGAAACTTAGTATTAAGACACTCCATTTCCCGAGTATTGGCCCAATTTTCGAGAGATTGCCTATTGAGTATTGAAACTCAACGTCGCTTTTTGTCTTGTTAGCAAAATAAGAAAATGAATATAATTCATTCTTTCGGGTCGGTATCGATTCCACAACCGTCGTACAACAAGTACATCTTGTGCTCTTGCGCCACATTATTAAATATACATATGTTAGTGATTAAAGGGTAAGAAATTTTGTCAACATTCTAAAGTACAATTAGAGAATAATATATAAAAGAAAAAACTGCGCACGCGACGAACATTTACAATTCCAATGGTCGGATGTCCGTCAGTTGCAACTTGCATACTGTATGTTGGTTTAATTTTGATACAAATATTATGAAGTTGAAGCCAGTCGTGGCGCAGGGCTTTAAAGCATGACTGTAAACGCGATGTGGGTTCGATCCCAACTCGAGGAAATGAAATATTTAATTAAATTTACATCTTAAAACAAGGTTCCATCTGCCTCCGCTGATGTGTGCGAGTTTCGTCGTGGAGCTGATTCTACATACTATTGTTAATATGTGTGGAACACCCCCAGACATAAACAAGTTCCTGTGGATGGTGCGCATCGGCGGCAGCACGGAGCGCGGCGCGCACATCCGCGAGGCCGACTACTACACGGGCGCGGGCGAGTTCCGCGTGGACGCGCACGGCTCGCACACGCTGCTCAACTGCCTCATGTACAAGATGAGCTACTACAAGTTCGGACTTGTCTACACTGAGGGCGGTGAGTACTTTGTGCACGCTAATCTCAGAAACGACCAATACACACAGGGTATTTTGGTAAATTTCCCCCTTCATGTAATGTTTGGACCCATTGATATAATGTACAGTAGCGAAATTCAACGCCGCACTTTACTTCATTAATGACCAGAGCAAGAAAATGTAAATATTAATATAGTTATCTTACATTGTTGGTATATTATTGTAACTTTTTTTTATAATTTAATAAGAACAATATACTTTAAAATCTACCTAGAGAAATGCTAATAACAAAGAAGTTGTATTTCAACGTAACTAAATGAATGAATGATAAATGTATTGACTTAGTGATCGCGCTAGAAAAGACGCGTATTCAAATTCTGTTACGTTCAATTTTTTATGTTTTCTAAAATATATTCAGTAACAATTATGTTATTGCAGAACATACATACTCGTATGCTATGTTTGTATATTTTAAATTTTGAAAATATTTTCTCCAGGTCGACCACCAGGATACGATCGTGTAAGAGGCGCAGAAATAGGCAACAAAGATTTCAACTTAGATGTTCTAGAAGAAGCATATACTACAGAACACTGGCTTGTAAGAATTTATAAGGTTAAACCTCTTCCTAATCGGGGACTTTGAGATCTTCTAGATCTTCCTAGATATCCTCAGGTCTACCCAGGCCTTCCTAGGTCTCGTGCAAGCTTCAACAACCATTTAGGTCTCAAAATATAGATTCAATCTACCTCTACTAATCATTTGTATGGAGGGTTCTTTTGAAGATATCTTTAAAATTATATTTTTAAAAGTTATTGCATTGAAAAAAATATAGGCTATTTTAGCTTCAACACTTAGAAAATTGGTTTGTTTAAATTCACATTCACATATTCTTTTATTAATTAACCCTAAAATGTATAAATTCAAAATTTATTATATTACTGATAATTAGGTCATTATTGAAATTATTATATATATATATATATATATATATATATATATATATATATATATATATATATATATATATATATTTATTACAATTTTCCTATAAATAGAAGAACATTCAAAGTGATTATTGAATAAATAAAAATGTTTTATTAAATGCAATTACAAACATTTTTTTTTTGTGATGTATTGTCACAAAATCTTTGAAAGTTCTAAAACATGTATTAAACTTTTTATTTTTATATGCAAATAGATGGCGTTAGTGTTCAATTTTTTAAAGAAATTAGTTTTTATTTTAATAAAAAATAGTATAAGTAATAATATGTTTTTTCTATTTCTTTTTATTTTTATTTAATTACTGTCCGCACAAAGTTTTTCCTTTAATATAGATTGAATTTAAATAAAAATTATTTAATGAACGAATGGGAATTGTAAATTTTATGATGTAAAAAATCTTTTTTTTTTATGGAATAAAATTATTAATTTAATGTTGTCTTTTATTTCCTTACTTTTTATCTATACTAATATAATAAAGCAGAAGAGTTTGTTTGTTTGTTTAAACGCTAAGATCTCTGGATCTACTGGTCCGATTTACTTTGTTTTTGTTTTGTATAAAAGCTACATTCTTCAGAAGTGCCATATGCTATATAATATTACATTACACATATATACTATTATAATAATAAAAATACTTTATTGTACACCACAAAATAAAGAGAAGTAAAAGAGAAATAATTTACATAAGAAAATGCACATATTAAAATACTTTCTAATTTGACATGCAATTTATTCTGCATTGTTAATAACAACCGACGACCGTTGATATACAACGGTTTGCAAAGTTTGTTTGTTGTTTTAAAAAAACGTCACCCAAAATGAGCTTGCTTAACGCATACATGGCGTGCGCCGACTCAACCTTATGAGATACATAAAAATAAATGTTTAACAAAAATATTGTTCTTTAAAATAATGTTTAAAAAAATCGACCATGGTATGTCTTACACATACAAGTTGAGCAAAAGTAACCATTTTAATTAATTTACTTTAAAATTATTGGGTTTTTTATTGTACTTTTTTATATTTTGATATTCATCATTTTATCTAGATTGATTGAGAACAGTCGTGGCGCAGCGGCACGAAGTGTGACTGTTAAAACCGACTGGTTGTGGGTTCGATCCCCACTCGAGGAGATGAAATATTTACTTAAATTTATATTTCCATTTCTTCGCTCTGGTGTCGAGGATTAGCGCGGCGTTTAGTTCTGCCACTCAACACGCAATGCCTCCAGAATTCGGCAGAAAGTGAGGAACCGAGTGCCTTAACACTAGGTTCCCTCTACAGGGTACTGCTGTGTGCGGGATACAGCGTGAAGCTGATATTTCAACGTTTTTAATTTGATAAAGATATTTAAACTTACGAGCGAAAGTTATTCCATTATCAAGGAATTTTTATGAAGAAATGCTTTGTCTTTTATAGCATGTAATTTGAACGTATACTTTTTGAGAAAATATAAATTTTAAATAATTCAACGCTCCGTTTACGGCCGCAAGTATAGGCATGAGTCCAGCGGGGGGCGCCCTTGCCGCCGATTTCGTCCTCGCAAGCAGCCATGTTAGTGCTTGCAGTTTCTCAAAATTATTGAATGTATAAATTATATTAATAATATAATTTATGTTGATTATCTTATGGAAAATGCAGGATAATAAAACAATTATAAGTGGTATGCGAGCGAAGCCGCGAATGGGACACTAGTTCTGTGTAAGCACATTTAAAATTATGAACACATTCAGTCAATTTTAAATATTATCAGTAAACATGATATTTACCGAAGACGGCAAAAAAGTTTTAAATGTGCATCAAATTAAACAAAAAAAAGCGCTTTGACATATATTTACACTTACAATATTTTTGTTATTTAATAATTTACGTAAATTCCTTTAAAGTAAACAGGTTTAAAAAAAGGTCATTGCCAAAAAAAAAATCAATAAGTAGTAAAATATCATTAAAATTATATACATACTTAAATTATTCAAAAATTATAATAAAAGCTAAATACTAAAAAAAACGAATAAAATTATGCGTCTACAACATCATCTTCCCCCTGGTCGGAGCAGTCATCCGGGTGGAATGTATCATCATTGTTATAATTCTGTTTATTTGATTTAAACTTCTTTGGTTTTCTGGTTTCATTTTCTGGACGACGAGGGCCGAGCTGTAATTAGATTTAGTAAAAATAAATACTAGATTTACATAGTTCATATTCATAGGCAGCCGTGGCGCAAGAGGCTCAGACGACTGAACGCAATTGGGGGTTCGACCTTCATTCGGGGCATTAAATATTTAATGGAGGTCGGTCGTGGCGCAGAGGCACAAAGTGTGAGTGTGTAAAATCGACTGGTTGTGGATTCGATCCCCACTCGAAGAAGTGAAATATTTATTTACATTTATATTTTCGTTTCTTCGCTCTGGTGTCGATGCAAAGCGCGACGTTGAGTTCCGTCACTCGGCACGCAATGCCTCCAGAATTCGGCGGAAAGTGGGGAACGGAGTGTCTTAACACGAGGTTCCTTCTGCCTATTCTGCTGTGTGTTGGATACAGCGTGAAGCTGATTTATTTATTTTAAATATTTAATATTTTGAACTTGGGTTCGGCCACTCAACACGTAATTCCTCAAGAATTCGGCAGAAAGTGGGGAACAAAGTGTTAAAACTAGGTTCCCGGGTCACTGGATAACTTGCTATACGTGGGATACAGCAGGCTAAAAAATAAATAAATCATACTCACTTGCCGCACAAGTTTATATGTACCAACATTGTTCAGGAAAGCCTCCTTAAAAGCTTTATGTAAAGGTTTCCTTTTGAACACCGAGCACTGCTCCTTCAATACTTCTGAGGCACCTTCTGGCAAATCTGTATAAAGAAAAAAAAATAAAGTACAGCAGGAAAACCAGTTGTGGTGCAGAGGTACAAGCAGCGTGCAACTGTAAATGTCTCGTGTCTCTCTTTTTTACAATAGTTACATATAGTAACGAAGCAAAGTTGAGTTCCACTACTCAACACGCAATGCCTCCAGAATGTAGCGAAAAGTGGCGAACGGAGTGTCTCAACACTAGGTTCCCAGGTTCAATACAACATCAAGCTAACAAAAAAGTTTTGTATGCCTAATATATGCAGGATGCAGCTTAAATTTTTTCAATAAACATACAAAATAATTACCAATTTCCCTAAAATAATATGTCTTAGGTCTAATGTCATAGATCCTATAATCCATAATAAGAGTTACATTAAACTGGTCATCCTCTTCTTCGGTAGTATCTTGAGCAAAGAATGATACCTGAATGTGAGACCCGTCCAAAACTTTGAACATTTCCGCTTCTATATTTAAAAAATTCTGTAAAATAAAATAATAACTTAAATACTAATAATCATATACAAGTTTTGTTATTTTTAATGCCAACTACAATATTTAAAAAATTAAAAAATACAATACTTTGCAGTAATATGTGGTCACTGGTAGATTGACCGAGGATTACTGCTAAGTGTCTACCCACAACCATAGACAGCAAATTGTTTAAAATGTTGGGTTGTTAAAAATTGTCCCTTTCTAAAAATATGCAATGAAATAAGTAAGTTTATTTAAAAAACTTTGCATTGGATTTTAACACCCAGGTTAAAAGCCCAAAAGTACTATGGCAGTATTACAAAATATTTCTGTATAAGCTGAAAGTGGATAGATTCTCCCTCTCCATTCTTCTGTAATGGCAGGAAGAATAAAAACAAATTAGACATAACTACAGTTGTTACATTACCTTTAACTTTTTGAACTGCTCTATCCTATTATAGTAAGCAACTAAGCCTTTTCTTATTGCTATGAGACATTCAGGCATCATAATATTATCAAAATCTTCCATTATAGCTTTTATGTTGAAGCCCATTGGTAATGATGACTTAGATATTACATTACCACCTAGAAATATGTATATAAAATAAATATATGTATAAACAACAATTAAAATATTTTTTGTAAATTGTTGTTAATACTCAACAGAAAATTATTGAAAAATAAACTCACAATAACAATGAAAAAAAAGATTATAAGTATTAATTAAGGTATAAAAATGATTACCACTTTCCATATCAATCCTTAGGCCATGTTTAATTAAGTTTTCTGATTTATGCTGCATATGGTACACTACACAACAATGTTCATTTGCAATATAAGATTGGACTTCCACTCCAGTTAGCATTAATAATAATTCTATATTTCGTTCTAAGCTTTTCACAGAGTTCCCAAGAATGATTTTCTAAAAAGTAAGTAAAATCAATACAAAATTGTAATAATATTTATAATATGATAGATTACATGTAAACAATGTTTTAAGTATGTAAAGTCTAATATTTTTAAAATATTGTAATATTCTAACGATAATATTAAAATACCTGTGGTCTAATAAACGATTCGTCTTTCTTTTTAGGTTGAGATGGTTTCTTTCTGTAACTATGTCTTTGAAACTGGAATAGTTCATTTTGTTTGTCCCTCAACTTTTGTTCTAATAGTTGTACTTCTTCATGTAGTTCTACACTATCGTCAGGCAACTGTGCAACTATACCAAAAATTTAAATTATTAATTACCATAATATAGTTAATTTTTAATAAATATCTAATACTTAATTAAAAATTTACAATCGCAAGTTTTGTAATTTAAGATACGGTAAAACTTACCACCTTTACGAAATATTTTAGTAATTTTTAACTGCTTCTTATTATTTGTCATATTGTGTGAAAGTTTTTATTTTGAATTATTTATTTTTTGCGATTACGAATTGTTAGTAGCGAAGAATTACACATAACAAAAACTAAATTTGAATTTCAACTGTTATTTACAATCACAAAACACAAATGACAGATTCTATGTTGCCAGTTTTATACATTTGCTTTTTTTTATACACCATATTATGAAAAAATATTTTTTATACCGTATGTCATTGCAAGAACCACACCCAGAGATATCACTTTTATTGAGATTAAATTTCGAATTGGCTTTATTGCTATTGACCTGGGATGGTCTTTACAGCGTCATCAGACGTGTAGGGGCGAAAGTACCTCACCTTTTGGGCCCCGTCGCCGTGAGATAGGGCTAGCTTCGCCATTCGTCATTCGTCCTATGGCGGTGGAATGTGTCGTGCAACTGAGGAGTGAATCCTGCCTGTATACTGGGGGCGGATCTAGAAAGAGCTACGAGGGCATCGAAGAAGCGGGTGTGGATGAGGAGCATACTTACACGCTTCGATAATGAGTGGGTTGAAGTGGGAATCTGTACGCTCGTAGAAGCGCTTGGCTAAGTTTGCAGAATTCCTTTAACGATTCTAATTCAAAATCTTTGTGTGGATCCACGTTACGTACGTACCATGGACATCTGGATGCCATACGGAGCAATTTGTTTTGGACCCTCTGAAGGACATCTATCGTGGTATGTGCGAATACGGCACATGCATAGGTCATGATGGGATGAATGCAAGTTTTTGTACAATATCAGCTTGTTCTGAAGTGACATTTTACTCCGCTTGCATATGAGTGGGTACAGCATGCTCATGGTGTATGTAGCCAGAAGGAGAGTTTCGAATCCAGTACGACATCTAGGTATTTGACCTGGGATTCCCAGGGGTTTTTGCTTTGTTGGCCTTGTAGGTAAATAGTAGAGACGGTTTCGTAAAGTTTACGAGAAAAGAGGACAAGCTTTACGCTTTGGATTAAGCTCAAACCGCCACTTGCTTAAACAATTGAATAGGTCGTCGGCACGCTGGCCTTACCCTCTGGGAGCGGGGATATGTATCGAAACTACAGTCTTCTCGACGATCTTCGCCTTCCTTGTCACCGTCGTATACGTTCGCGACGGGCGAATGTCCTTCAGGAAAGTGACGAGGTTTTCCTTCGGATGCGCAAGACTAAACACGTCCATATCGGATAATAGAATAATCCCTGAAGGTGTGAGAATAAAAATAGAGCGAGAAATAGAAACTTAATAACTAGTTACACCTCTCCTGAATCGGGCGGGGCAGGGACCATAGCACAACACTGTACTACACATCACTGCACTACGTAACAAGCACACGAGCGTCCTCTACACCGAACGCACAGTCGGTAGCACGCACAATAGGTATTAAATTGTAAGAATATAGATGCTATATTAGAAAAATAGAATTTAGCTGTTATTTTGATAACTAAAGTGTAATTTTTATTACATTCGTTTCGACAAAATATTGCCAGTATTGAAATATTTTACAATATTTCATTGATAATTTTGGTTAAAATGAAGGTGCAATTTTAAATTTAAATATGTCGTAAGGTATGTGAGTTTCCAGGTACGCGGGTTCAAATCCCGCTCAAACTTTTATACGTTTTCTTGATAAGTATTTTTCTTTCCTAAGTGTGAAATGACACTTTAGAAATGTTTAAGCTTATTTTCTCTTGCCAAACAATAATTCTAAGTAATCATCTTTGGGTAGCGGAAATTTGTAAAAATCTTCCTACAGAGATGCTAACAACATAAATAAGTGGTAACATGCGTATAAAAATTTCGACGTAGCTCGATGAGAACGTATGGCTTAGTTGGTCAAAGCGCTTGGAGGGTTTCCAAAGAGGCGCGGGTTCAAATCCCGCTGCGTTCAAATTTGTATACGTTTTCTTAATAAGTTACTTAACTAAACTTAGCTTCACTCTGTATCCCCAGACGGAGCGCCAAACGCTATGGTCTCTGCATAATTCTTTCGCCTCGTCCACTGTCATCAACCTCTTCATACATGCCCTTCGGGGGGTCCTCATGCTTTTTACGTGACCTTCCTCCAGTATCTTTGATACTGTGTTTTCGAAGGTCAACCGAGGTCTCCCCCTATCTCTCTTACTACTCACTTTTCTATCATAAATCTTGTTTGCTATTCTTTCATCACTCATTCGTTCGACGTGCCTAAACCAGCACGTTCTTCTTCATTCTCACCGTGACATCCTCGCTAGTTCCTGCCATTCTGTGTATCTCTTCGATGGATTATATCGATATCTGGATTCGATCAGCTAAGCTGACTCTGCATATCCTACGAAAAGCATCTTCACGGCATTCATCTTTCTTTCATTCTCCTTCTGTAATACCCACGTTTCGCTGCCGTATAACAGTGTCGGTACCAAAACTGCAATGTGTACGGCCAAACGCGCAGCTGTGCTGACGTTTCGCCGTCTCATTAATACAGCTAAGGCTCCGTTAACCTTGTTACCGGCAGCAAAACGTCTTTCCACATCCATCTCGTATCTTCACTCTCTACTGAACATACTTCCCAAATACACAACTCTATTCAATAGTTCTAGTAAATGGTAGAACCATTTATACTGATCTTGAATTCTGTCCTTTCTTCCAAATACCAGAACCTTTGTCTTACTCGCAATCAGGCTCAGACCATTATTATATCACCCTTCAGTCAGAGTGGTGACTAAAGTCTGCATTTCGCATTCTGATGATACAATGGATCTCTTTGGAGACAGCTATCCAAATACAAATTGAACAACCAAGCTGACACGGCGCAGCCTTGTTTAACACCCGCTTGGATGTTAAACCAAGGCGACATGCCAGCTCCTACTCGCACGCAGGCTGAGTGATGATCACTTTAGAAAATATTATAAAAATAAAAATACTTCAGTGCAATAAAAATATATTCTATTTATAATAAATAATATTCCACTCTTATTTAAAATGCTTTTTCAATATATAAAAAAAAATATTATAGACCAAGTAATTTAGTATCGTGTTCAGATAATCGTCCTTCATTTAGTCGTATTTTTAACCTGAAATGAAGAAGAAAAAAAACAAAATTACATTATACCGAACACAATGTTGTACATTTTTCCTTGTATGTTCCCGCACATAGTAGGGCACATAGTAGGGCGTAAGAACACAAGCGTGCGATTGCAAGCGCGACTGGTTGTGGGTTCGATTCCACACAAGGTAATGAAATATATATTAAATATTTCATTACCTCACTCTGGTAACGAAATAAAGCACAGTGTTGAGTTTCGCAACTCAACAAGTAACACCTCCATAATTTGGCGGAAAGTGGGAAACGGCAGTCTTAATGAGAAAGGAGTGTCTAAGCCCTAGGCTCCCAGGTTCTCTCTGTCTACTCAGCTATGTGAATGATACAGGGTAAAGCTAAAAAAAGATGGCGAAAAACCATATAAGCATTCTGTGCATAATCTAATAGTAAAAAAATATATATTTACATTTCTTCATTATGATTTATGGACCACAACTCGGGCATATACTTAGGATTCATTGAGTTTAAAAAGTGTTGTCGCCACATTTCTTCTAATTTGAGAAGACTTTTATTTTCAAGGTAATGTTCAACCACCTTTTGACCGTGTGGCTCATAGTCTGTGTTCTCGAATCTAAAACAAATAAATGTATTTATATAAAACTTTTATTTTTGAGTTATATTCCTAACCTTTGCTCATCTTCTGTATATGCCTCTTAAAGACAGGAGATTCTAGTGATGAAACACTTTATCGTTTTATACTTTTCGTCCATTCTCAGCATATTGTGTTGTATGCCAGAAATTATAATTATCAAAAAAAAATATTAAAGGTAAAAACAAGTTAATCTCAATACTTTGTGCCTACATAGTTTTGATCATATTGTGTTCACAGATACAGTGCCGCCGATGAGTTGTGGCCGCTCCCAAGTTAGGTATATATGGCTGTGCAAATTGGTTATCAAGATTTTTACGTATTTTTGATTATTTTCTTCCCAAGTGAACATTGCGGAATAGTTTAGAAAGCTAACATTAAGGCGGGCACTACACATCAGCTGTACTGTATATTTTGCTATCTTATATATCAAGTAAAAATATAATCATTCCCCAGAGTGGGGATAAAACTTTATTAAGTTTAAACCAAATGGTATTCCATTGTATCTACAGTCAAACAGTTACTTTACAGCTACTGTATTAGTTAATATTTTATTACATTATAAATATGTATTGCATATACATATAAAATTAAATTAAATTCGCTTCACGCTGTATCCCGCATAGGCAGAGGGGACCTAGTGTTAAGACACTCCGTTCCCCACTTTCTGCCGAATCCCCTTTGCCTCGACACCAGAGCGAAGAAATGGAAATATAAATTTAAGTAAATATTTCATCTCCTCGAGTGGGGACCCACAACTATTCGGTTTTACAGTCACACTTTGTGCCACTGCGCCACGACTGGCCTCTACGATTATATATACATATAACACAAAATTTAAGAAACATTTAAAATAAACGTATATCAAACAAATTACTAACCCAATTTGTATATTGGCAGCTTCCTCCAACAGTTCCTCAGTGATCTCGTCATACTGTAGATAATGTTGTAGAATTATATTCTCAAGTTCCTTTCTACGAGGTTCTGGTAAAATGTGCTTTCTAGATTGATATAGAAGTGCTCTTGCTGCTTTACGGATTTTTCTAAAGAGGAAAAACAAGATATTTAAATTACATTTAAGCTATAAAAAAATATATTCTTAATTATGTAATTAATTTGTACAGCAGTATCTTTTTATTTGCATACGACAGGGTGCGATGGTAATCAGAGAAGTGAAATATTTATTATTTTAATTTCCTGGCCTCGGTAAAAAAGCAGCACGTGGTGTAGAGCCCGCCACTAAACATGCAATGCTTCAAGAATTTGGTTAATGGGATGGGAAAGTATGTCAATGGGAACAAAGTACCTCAACACTAGGTTCCCATGTTCTCTGTGTCTACCCAGCTCTGGGATACAGCGGGAAGCTAAAATAAATATGAGTACTCAGTATAAGAAGTAATGTGAAGATTTGTTTATATTGCTTATTTAACCTTACATACTACTTTTTCTTGCATCGATGTTGCTATGGCCTTCAATAATTTGTTTTGTTTAAATTCTTTATATTATGGTTTACGTTAGAGGTTACTGTTACATTTAGGCATATTTAAAAAAACCTTATAGCGCAATCAATGATTTGCAATTTTAACAGTGTGTTTTTTATAAAAATCAACTGAGTAATCGATGTTAAGAATTGCTAAAAGTAATTAAAATATATTTTAAAGAGTGAGCGAGATATCGCTGCAAAAATGAGACAGAGACAGTGGCAGGAGTAAACGAGACAGAGACAGCAACAAGAATGAGCGAGAGAGAGAAAGCTGCAAAGATGACTAGGAGTAAGTGAGACAGGCAGCAGCAAGAATGAAGGAGTCAGAGCCATCAACACACCTGAAGTTAAAGTTGGGCGTTATAACAAACAACAGATAATATAATTCATTATAAATTTCTAATGTTCTAATCATTATTTATTTTCAACACTGACTGTTATTTATAATATTCATTATCTGCTATGAAAATAGCATGTGGCGCCTCGGTTCGGTAATGATCGGAAATATTTAGTAGTTGTTCGGCCTACATCGGGTTCAGCCAAGGTCAAATAAAATAATGATGGCGAACTTCACATCGTATATCCTCGCACAAATATGAGCTTTAACTCAATGGCAGAAAGGCCAAATATTACTTACATTAACTAATAACAAAAATATTAGCCTGAACTTCGTACATTTTGTCATTGTATTATATTTACGTTGAAAATAATATAATATATATCACAACAGTTTAAAAAATATAATATAATGAATAATGCATTATAAAAATATAACAGTATCGCCCAACACTACCTGCAGTCCGCGTCCTCCACATACTCGCAGTAGTCGCGCGACGGCTGCGGCGCGGAACAGTCGCGTGCGAGGCGCTCGCGCACCGCCTGGTCCAGTATGTTGCTGCGCTGGTGACACGAAACGCATAGAAGTACTACGTCGTGGGATGAGTGATCTTTCATTACTTCTGCAGGCAAAAAATATACATATATCAAGATTATGGTGAAATTGAATTGATGTTTAAAAATATTATTTTCACAAATTTATTTATTTATTCATTAAGACAAACTAACCTGGAAAAAGTTTTCTATACTCTCTAGGGACTACATTCTTCCGTATATAGGAGTCATTGGCGCCACACACCACACACTTATTTTCCTTTGTAAGTTGGTAGTACCGTCCCACATCGCCTACAGAACGGCCCGCGGGCTCGAACCTGAGTCGGACGGTTAAAGGATCCTCACTTACTATATCCGCTAGTTCTTTTTCAACATACCTAGGGGCAAATCAGAAATAATTAAAAAATATATTTTAATAGAAATAACTTGTGGAATGATAAATCAATAATGAACTGTTCTTCCCTTTCTATGCTTTCAGATCTGTGTATAAATTAAATAATTATAATCGGTATCTGTTTAATAAATTACTTTACTTTATATAAGAAAAAATCCTAGACGTCAGATAGTTTAAATTCGTTTAGAAATTGTAAAATAAAAAATTAATTATTCATATTAAAATTTTTTTATGTATGTTAAAATATGAAACATAGCAGCCACCATGATATGACGTCATAAGGTCTGAAAAATAAAGTGTCATTCAGATGACAACATAATTTTTATTCATAATAACAAAATATGCTATAATCAATATAAGTGCATTTCAATCTTCGAGTGTATTGACAAGACCAACTATGTTTAGCAGAGCAACATGGCATCCACCGTTACCACTAAATTCGCGCTACACTTAGATGCAGTTTTGTAGCATTTATTGATGAAAATATTTTTTTTATTTCAGCTTCACGCTGTATCCCGCAACACAACAAGGTAGGCAGAGGGAACTTAGTGTTAAGACACTCGCTTCACCACTTTACACCAAGTTCTGGAGGCATTGCGTGTTGAGTGGCGGAACTCAACGCCGCCCTTTGCCTCGACACCAGAGCGAAGAAATGAAAATATAAATGTAAATAAATATTTCATTTCCTCAAGTGGGAATTGAACCCACAACCAGAACCAGAACTAGATTTTACAGTTACACTTTGTGCCCCTGCGCCACGAGGGGCCGCTAAAAATAGATATAATATACCATTCAAACAATTAAAAAATGAATACCATATAGCTTTCTTATTGTCACATGTACATAACACTTCTCCGTCTGGGGCTTGCAAAAAGCAGTTGTGGTATAATGGTTTCGACCGAGTCACTGGTTGAAATTTCTTACCTATAACCACATCTTTATTGACTTTTGCATCTTTTTGTTTATATCTGGAAATAGAATAAATATTGATTTAATAGTTCAGATTGTTTTTTAAACCACTTATAATAATAATAATAAATAAAATAATAAAAAACCTTTTATTTCTTGCACATTTTAAACAGAATACATTTTACAAATTCTTATATTATAATCTTAAGTAATACATTTGGATTTATAATACATTTAGTTGTCTTCGCTGTTTTTTGATAGGCAATAGTGTCTAATTTTGATAGTTGTACGGGCCGGGTCGATTGGCATTATTTCTTGACGTTTCTTTTGAGTTCCAATGTATATAAATTGCAAACTGAATATTGCTCCGATGGCTCACTATCAATATCACTCAGCTTGATACTTTTACGTTCCTTTTGCTCACTATTTATATTTTATTTGCGGAAAAAATTGCGGAGCCGATGTTAACCGTGCCACAGTGGCTTCCCCTTTTAAACCACTTGAGAAAGTTAAATATTTAATATTTTCATTTTCCCATTCTGGTAATAAGGTAATGCTAAAAGTAAAAGATTACAAAAGTTTCCCAGGTTTCCTTTGTCTACCCTGCTATGTATGGGATAGGGCAAAAAAAACTAAAAAAAGAAGCAAAAAAAAGGTCAGTTCTTTAATATGGCTAAGAGTATAATGTCCATTTATTTACTTTAATTATTTTATATTATTAAGAATCTTAAGAGATGAGGGTTTTAAAGAATCTAATGGGGAGGTACTTCATATGTATGGCATATAATGATCATGAATTGACATTGAAATGTTGTTTACAAGAAAGTATTTAAATTAAAAATAAAAAATATTTCTGGTGTCATTAGGCAAAATATATCATTTGTGAACCCAATATTGGCTATGTGTTAAAATGATAAGAGAGAATATACAAATAATCTTGAAACTCCACTTTTCCTATCTACCAAGAAAAAAAAACTTACTCATGATATTTATCTTTTTTAACAGTTTTAGTTTTAAAGCAAATATCTGTATACTGCCAGCATAGACTGTTTAAATTTTCCCATTGACCATTTTCTTTGCTAGTCAATTTCCAAAATGGCGTCCTTTGCTTATGATAGTAATTGATTAACTTTACAAATATCTTTATTGCCACATGAGCATCGGCTGCTGCATATTTGATTTGCCTGTCTGTTAGTTCTTCGGCCTCCCAATTACTGCAGCGAATCTTTGTAGAAAGAAAAAAAAATTAGTTCTTTTAATATGAATATTTTTTTTGTCAATGTGTGTTTTTTCTGCTTTTAATTTTATTTTAATTTCTATTTAGTATATATCAATATCAATCACTAAACAAAGAAAGCAAAAATGTATAAAAAAATATTAATGAAATTATTTCAAACAAACTCCTAATTTAAGTATTGAATTTCTTAAGGCAACCAAGTGTAAAACACTCCATTCTCTGCTTTCTAGACAAATTCGAGACTTTGCATATTCAATAACTGAATCCAATGCCGCACTTTGTTCTACCAGAGCAAGGAAATGAAAATAATACACTAATAACATTTCCTTAAGGATTAAGCTCAGAACTATTGCATTTAGATTTAGACATATCATGGTGCCACAACAATATTTACTAAGAAAAATAATTACCCAGAAGGCCAGTTATAGTGCAAAAGCACATAGTGTAAGCGTGACATGTTCTCAAAAACATGAAATATTTAATATTTTAAGTTCTTTGCATTGATGTTGAGGCAAAGCACAGCATTGAATTACACCACTGAATGCACAATGCCTCCTTATTTCGGTAGAAAACGTGGAAAGGAGTGTCTGAACACTATGTTTCTTCTGCTTATTTTGCTGTGTTGCGGGATACAGAATGAAGCTCAAGAAGAAAAAGAAACAAATTACCCTCCAGCTTTTATCCAGAATGATGCCAAGCAAAGATTTTGACATTGCAGCAAGACCCCCAGCATCAAGACCACATAATATGGCAATATGCCTTACATCTAAAGTACCCTTTAAATGTATATCATAATCAAGTGCTAAATACTTTGCATCATCTGCTGGAGCCACACCTACTTTGTAAATAGTTTCATCTTGTAGAAGATCCTGCAATTTCAAAATAAATATTTATTTTTATTATAAAAATCAAATTATTATTTATTTTTATTATAAAATCAGCTTCACGCTGTATCCCGCACACAGCAGGGTAGATAGAGGGAATGTAGTGTTAAGACATTCTGTTCCCCACTTTCTGCCGAATTCTGGAGGCATTGCATATTTATACTTGAAATAAATATTGTGAGCCCACTTGGCCGATATATATTATATTAATAAGCATATACTTCAAGAATTATTCTAGCAATGAAGTTTGTAATACTTTTATTAGACGTGTTCTTAGATATGTTCGATCTATTTATTTCCAGTGGGCCACCCACAACTAGTTGATTTTACAGTCAAACTTTGTGCCCCTGCGCACTGCAACTGACCTCAATCACTCAAAAATTATTACTATAAATTAGTAATCACTTAAAAATTATAAGTAATGTTATAAACATACCTTCAAGCACTGAGGAATAGATTTTATTTGACAAAGTCTAAATAATCCACAATATCCATCAAAAGTAGACAATTGTACAAGTGCTACAGGAGATCTTTTTCCATTAATTGTTACCCATTCACAGTCAAAACCTATTGCATGATATTCAGCACAGCGACTAAAATATGAAAAAATACACATATTTGTCTAAAAATAATAATTGTCAATGTTGGTTGGGTTAATAAGGTTATTCTCTACCATTTAATACTGCAGCTTTGGTTTTTAGAGAAAATCTAATTCTACAACACTAGAATGCCCAATTTCTTTCTAATCATTGCAAAATAGCATGTAGTGTCTTGACTAAATGCTGCTATTTTTCTACCACAGGTCGCTCTACTATATACCGATGCATGAAAATAATTTTAATATAACAGCAAATATATACGCAAATATACGCAAAGCAAACAGCATATGGTGCAATATTAACATATTCAGCATAAACTATTTAAATATTGTACATATTTTTTAAACTATATATCTTTATTGACTTAAAAACTTTTTCAATATGTTTTTCATAAAGATAACTATCCTAATACTTAAATTACTTACGTTCTTAGGAAATTTATTGTGCAATATAGATACATAGAGGTAATAAATATAGTACAAATACCTGCGTAAATTAGAAACAACTTCCTCACATTCTTCTTCTGATGTTATGATTTTAATTGATAGATCCAGTACATCGGCTGCGTTTCTTTCTTTTCTTGTTTTTTTAAGAACCAAGTATGTAATTCCGGCACAACCAAGTGCAATAGCCGACGTTAATCCAAGTTTCAATTTAATAGAGGTTTCCATTTTACACGAATATATATGCAATTTTATTATTTTTTATTCATAATACCTATTAACAAATATTCACATTTATATGACAAATATATATTCAATTTCAAATTGATAAACATAACCATACCGCCATTCGCATACGTCAACTATAATACCACAGAATGACAGAACACCAATACACCCAAAGCGAAAATACTCTGTGGATAATACAACAAAAACAAGCGCAGTGATTTCACTTATCAAACTCAAATAACAAAATATAGGTTATAATATACAGTACCTTATAAGTATCTATAGGGCTTGCTCATTTAATACCTCACACTTAACTCCATACAGGATTTAATTTTGGGATTTCGGAAATTATTTACTAGTTAATAAAAAGTATAATCTTATTTTTTAGGGAATGTAAAAATATTCTATATTGTAAGAAAAAGGTTTTAAGTGTACTATGAACAAAAGTTTTAATTAAGTGAAGAATTATAGAATAGTATAAATTTGACGAAACTTACACAACTGGAAAAAACATATAATAAATCTAATAATAAATTAATTTGATTTTCCTTATTATTTTGGATTAAATAAATGATTTGATAACCCGGAAATAAATATAGAAAACCTTTTTCTCATATGTTCCTTGCTTTTCTGTATATCACAATTTTATTTTTAGATATATGTATTCTATGCAAAAAAACTGTCAACTAGAATTTATAGTAGTCTGTTTTTGTGGTTGTATTTTATGATTGTCAAATAATCTGTAAATGTAAAATTACTTTTAACCTTAATGATATCAATAAATATCTATTTATTAATGCATTAAGTTTATTGTTTTTATAATGGCAAGGGATCGAAGTACAGAACGACGTAGATCTCGATCTCGTGAACGTCGTGAACGAGATCGAAATGACGATCGTGAAACACACAGGGACAGAGTTAAGCGTCGCGAACGATCAAGAAGCCCCCGGAAAGAACGCGACAGATCGCGAAGTCCGAGCAGAAAAGAGAGAGACCAACGTTCTCGTAGTCCCAGGAAGGAGAGGGAACGTTCTAAGAGCCCGCAAAGAAAAGACCGCGGACGCTCCAGGAGTCCTAAAAAACGAGATGGTAAAGAACGTCGCACTGAAGACAAAGATAAAAATAAAAACAACAAAAAGTATGATGAATCCAAACAAGAAGATGAAGAAACTAAAATGGAAGAAGATCAACCTAAGCCAGTCAAAAGAGAACCACTGTCTTTGGAAGAATTATTGGCTAAAAAGAAAGCTGAAGAAGAGGCCAGGAGTAAACCTGTTTTTTTAACAAAAGAACAAAGAGCAGCACTTGCTTTGGAAAAGCGTCGTGAACAAGTTGAAGCTATGCGAGCTAATATTGAACGACCTCTTGTCACCACTATTGATTTAACTGGACCGTCCAAAAGGGAGGATGAAAAAAAGTATCGTGAGGATAGAGATAAGGAGAGGGAGCGTGAAAGAGAGAAGGAAAGAGAACGTAAATACGAAGAGAGGAAGTCTACAAATGATCGAAACAGAGATGACAAGAAAGAAAAAAATGAAGAGTATAATAAAAATAAGGATAAAGAAAGAGAGGAAGAAGCAATCAAAGCTCGTTATTTAGGTATTGTTAAGAAAAAACGTAGAGTGAGGCGGCTAAATGATAGGAAATTTGTGTTTGACTGGGATGCTTCTGAGGACACTTCAAATGATTACAATGCTTTATACAAAGAAAGACATCAAGTTCAATTCTTTGGTAGAGGTCACATTGCTGGTATTGATATTAAATCACAAAAGAAAGATTACAGCAAGTTTTATGGAAATCTTCTGGAGAAACGAAGAACAGAGTTAGAGAAGGAACAAGAAAAGTTAAGGCTTAAAAAAGTTAAAAAGAAGGAAGATAAACAAAAATGGGATGATAGGCATTGGTCTGAGAAAGATCAAGATGAAATGACTGAAAGAGACTGGCGAATCTTTAGAGAAGACTATAACATAACAATAAAAGGTGGTAAAATACCAAATCCTATTCGATCATGGAAGGAAGCCAGCTTTCATCAAGATATAATGGAAATAATAAATAAAGTTGGATATAAAAGTCCTACGCCTATACAAAGGCAAGCTATTCCCATTGGACTACAAAATCGAGATATCATAGGTGTCGCCGAAACTGGTTCCGGTAAGACTTTAGCCTTTCTTATTCCTTTATTAACATGGATTCAGTCATTGCCGAAAAGTGAACGTATGGAAGATGCAGACCAAGGCCCATATGCTATTATATTAGCTCCTACTCGTGAGTTGGCTCAACAAATAGAAGAGGAAACCAACAAATTTGGTATACCATTGGGTATAACTTCAGTAGTAGTAGTGGGAGGTTTATCGAGGGAAGAACAAGGTTTTAAGCTTCGATTGGGTTGTGAAATTGTAATTGCGACACCTGGTCGTCTTATTGACGTATTGGAGAACAGATATTTAGTTCTTAACCGCTGCACATATGTCGTCCTTGATGAAGCCGATCGTATGATAGACATGGGTTTCGAGCCTGATGTGCAGAAAATTCTAGAATACATGCCTGTGTCTAATATCAAGCCAGATACAGATGCAGCAGAGGATGCTTCAGTTTTACTTGCAAATTATAACTCAAAGAAAAAGTACAGACAAACTGTGATGTTCACAGCTACTATGCCACCGGCTGTGGAAAGGTTAGCTCGAAGTTATTTACGTCGACCAGCGATCGTTTACATAGGATCCGTTGGTAAGCCAGTCGACAGGACTGAACAAATTGTATACATGATTAGTGAGAATGAGAAACGAAGGAAGCTTACAGAAATATTACAACGTAACGTTGAACCGCCGATTATTATATTCGTCAATCAGAAGAAGGGAGCCGACGTGCTCGCGAAAGGTTTGGAGAAACTTAGTTTTAACGCGTGTACTCTCCACGGTGGAAAAGGCCAGGAACAGCGTGACTTTGCTCTGGCTTCCCTTAAGAATGGCTCTAAGGATATACTCGTGGCGACTGATGTCGCTGGTCGTGGTATCGACATCAAAGACGTTAGTATGGTCATCAATTATGATATGGCGAAAACAATTGAAGATTACACACACAGAATTGGTCGTACCGGTCGTGCTGGCAAGACCGGTAAAGCCGTGTCATTTGTCACTAAAGAGGACTCTGCTATTTATTATGATCTAAAACAAGTATTGCTTGCAAGTTCTGTGTCCACATGTCCTCCTGAGCTCATGAATCACCCTGAAGCCCAACACAAACCTGGAACAGTTGTTACAAAAAAGAGAAGAGAGGAAATGATTTTTGCCTAAAAATAATATATTTGCTTAGTATTGAGGTATAATGAAACATTTTATTCATTTAATTTTTTTTATTAACTTCATTGTGGTAGAATATGTTACACTGCAAGTATAATAAATATTGATTCCTAAAACTCCTCGTTTGTTTTTCTTCATGCTGAAACAAGATATACAAAATATTTATAATTTTTGAGTATATTACAATTTTTTTATTACTAAGAAGTTATTAAGAAACATTTGTAAGTGCTATACAGGGTGGAAGAGGCAGCGCTCCATTTACGGAAACAGCATATAGGGTAAACTATTTCAAACCTATACCTAAAGAAATTAATCAAGATGCCTCAACAGTTTGGACGTAGGATTTTTTTTTCATTTCACGATTTTTATCCATACCTGTATTTCGTGTGACGCGATTACGTATAGATCCCAATAACATAAATACTTACTACTACAAAAATACTACTAAAGGTTAAACAACTTTGAACTTTATCGCCAATACATACGACTCGATTTCGAAATGACGCGTGTGCGGCGGTGTTCCTTTGATAGGTTTATGTGTGCGTGCGTCATTCTTACAAATAGCGTTTTGTTTTAAAAATACAATTTTATTATTTATTTTGTTTGAAAAAAAAACTTTTTCATTTTTGGGAATTTATTTTTTTCTGAATTATATTAGGCTTTTATAGAGTAGTTAAAACTGTGGTTTCATTTAATGTGGTGCTGACACTTCCACCCTGTATATACATAATATGAATTGGGAAAGTTTAAACATTTATTATTTAAAAATCACTACCACAATTTTTAATTTAAAGTTATATTAAGTTAAGTCTCTAAATATGATAGCAAAATTTGGGATACATCCATACTTACACACTTATTGGTCTATTTCTTCTTCATAACCTGTAAAACATTTATAAATAATAATTAAAATATGTATGTAAGTGTATTCAGTATAAAAGTAGGATAGTACATTCAATAAGCACTGTCAAAACACAGCAAGCACAAATAATTTGTAATACATTTTCATATTATTGGCCTCAGATTTTTGATATAAATGTAATGATTTTTTTTTATTATTTGCCAGACAACAAATTTTGTCTCTAAAGGAAATGTATTATGAATATTATATATTACGGGATTGATGTTTAACTAATTCAAGGAGCAGCAAGGTTTAAATATTTTTTCAATGGAAATAATGTGAGAATTGTATTTTTTTAAAAATGGTTCATGCAGAAACTTGTCATGCCTTATAGTTAAAAACACTTATAAAAACTTACTTTGTGTGAATATAAATTGAATTAAATGGATACAATATAAACATTAACAATTAGTAAATTAGCACATACACTAAAAGTAGAAACATGCACATAGCTTTTCGTTATTATTATTAGCTTTATAAAAACCAACAGAGAATCTAGTGTTGTCACAATTAAAAAACAAGCAAAACAAGCGTTTGTTCTTTGGGTAACCAAAATACCTATTCTGTCTGTTCTGATGGTTTTTCATCTTTCGACGGAGGTGGCATTACTGCCTGTTTGACAGACGAAGCCAAGGATGCTGTCAAGTCTACAAACTCAGAGAAGTCTTTCGGAAAAGACAACTCAGGAAATTTAACCTCCAATTGTGGATCGCCAGGTTTAACTATATAAATAAATAAAAAAACTACTGATTGAATCAATAAATTATTATTTTAGTATATATTGAATTGCATGACTTGAATGAGTTTTCTTAACTTCACGACATATCAGTAGAGGAAACATACTCTTAAGTCATTCTGCTCCTCACTTACTGCACTTTTTTTGAGAGCAGCAGACCCCTCGCTCGTTTTTGCCTTATTGTCCAAAGCAAAGAAATGAAATAAATTCATTTTCCCGAATAGGAATAGAGCCCACAGCCATTGTTCTCATAACACACCAAACATTTCTGACATTTATTTATAAAAATAAATAATAATATTACCTCCATACAAAAAGTTGTAAGCAATATTTATATATTGCTTAATAAAGCCACCATTATCTTTCATTATTTCCTTAGTTTCTTCAGGAAAGCAAATATAACCCATACCAGTTGTTCCTAGACCAGCATAGAATATTCTCTGTAATATAAAAAGAATATAACACAAATCACAATGAATGTGTAAAGTTAAAAAAGACCATAAATTCATAGGTCAATAATATATTTATTTCTTTTATTTTTATGTATATTACAATACACTTCTTACTTTATTTATAAACACAAACTTAAGTGAACAAGTTCACAGTCAACAGTTCTGGTGCAGGGGCACAAACATGTAACTAAAAACTCATCAGGTTATGGGTTCAATTGTCACTCTGGGTAACTAAAACTTACGTAAAAAAACTTTTCTGCCTAATACTGCCAGAGAGCATCTGATTGTAACACCATGGTTCAATTCTAACTTGAAAGAATGAATTATTTTCACTTCACTGCTATGGTAAGGTGGACAGCATTCTGTCACTAAATGTGATGTGATATTATATAAAGTGTGGACTAAGAAAAAAATTACATAATTACCCTAATAAAACCTCCTCTAAGACCAAATATGAATCCAGTGAGACCACCCATTGCAACAGCTCCATATCTTGTTTGCTTGTTTTCTTCTTCCCTTAAGTATTGAATAATCCCTATAATAAGACAGATGATAGACATATTATTCAATAAATTTTGATATTTTCAATAATAAAATTCTTTTTATATTACTTTATGAAAGTTATCGCTTACAGTCACTTCTGTCTCTCACTTCTGAATAATTATCTTGAATTGTATTTTTGACAGATTCTGTGTGAGCCCAGGCAATTTGTACTTCCTCTCTCACTGCTCTTACTGGTGACAGGAGAGCTGATTGTAAATAATTACTCTTTTCTTCGTTTGCCTTTGATTGTAAATATCTAAAAATAAACAAAATAATACTTAACATTGCAATAAATATATTTTTTTAATATACATAATGTATTGACATCTTCGTATGATAGAAAATAAATTGTTATCACGAGATTGCCAACAATATTAGACCACAATAAGGTTATATATACTATTTATTACATACTCGCCGTAGTCTGCATGAGGCGCTTCATATATTGGCAATTCGGAGACTTTCATAGGTGGCGGTTGTACTGGATCCTTTGATTCCTGTATTGGAGTTGCTGCACTGACGCTTGGTATCAATGATACTAAGCCAGAACCGATTACAACTTTCCGAATCATCTGTAAAATTTTATAATAAATTAATAACGTTAATGCTGTTAATGTTTAAACAATATTTTTTTAGTAAATATACCTTTACAATAACGTTATATTGGACTTGGTTACATAAATAATAATAGTTTCCGAATAATTTTTCCCAATCAGCTGCTCAAGTGACATTTACATGACAGTTGACATAACATTATATAATATGCTCGAATACATACACGTGCATTTATTTATAAAAACCATTTTTTATAATATAGTTCATAATTATAAATTATAACATGCTTGCAGTTCTTTTTATTGTAATTTTTTTTATATAGGCATTCTTTCAATAAATTAATTATTGATTTTAGTTTGTGGCTTACTGGCGTCGCATTGTAAATTTGCAAATAAATATGTTGTATACGCTACGTATATATACATTGTACTTTTCGACTTAGGTATGTCAATGTCAAATTTACCATAGCTCGGTATTCTATATCTGTCATTCATTTTCTTTCAACGTCTTTGTCTCGGCAATGTGAAACTGAGATTTTTGTGAACAATCTAAACGTGAAAACCAGTTTATATCACTGTGTTTTTTTTTAATTAAAATATATATATATTTTTATATTATAATTTGTATATTTCATAGTCTGATTAGTACGAATTGTGAGAACACCGCACACAAATTCTGTTGTTTTCCATGAATGGTAATTGTTTAGTGAAATTTTGTTAGTTTAAAATGAGCGGAGTGCGCGCCGGGCGCGTACCTAAGCGCCGAAGAGGGCACCGCGTGAAATCTCGGTCAGGTAAAGGAGGCTCGCATGCTAGTGCTTCGCCGCTATTTATATTATGGATTTGAAATTGCTTGAGAGGCCAAAATAGATTAGTGCTTAAATGGTACACCACTAATTGGTTTCCTATGAAGTATTATTTGCGGCAACCATTTCACGAAATTTTTAATTAGCATTCAAATTAATAAATGGAAATTGCTTATATTATTCACCTATATTATCATATTCTAATATGGCATAGTAGATTTACATTTTTATTACTTTCTCACTCCCATGAAATATAGACAAAATTTGTTTACCAAAACCTCATGTATAATTGATGTTATATTCTAAGGTCTGCACAGTTTTATATTAGCTCTCACAGATGCAATACATACACTTTGTTATTATTTACTACATACTTTAAAGGTGACATTCTAAACAATTTAGATTTATAAAGAATGGAACAAATAACATACATTATTGTCTCATTACAAGTATACATTTGAAAATGTAATTATGAAGGTCATAGCTGGAAGAAAAGCAATTATTAGTTTATAAACAATAACTACAATAGTAATTTCAGGTTCAATAGATTTAAGATAACACTTTGATATGAGTGTGTTAATAGTGCTTTATCATGTAATTTGTAGATGAAAAATCTTTTAAAATTTTCAAAATTATTTAAAAAAAATAGCAATAAAACATATTTTTGTTATGTTTTTTAATTCATTTATTATAAAAATAATCAACAACATTGATGGAGCTATAAAGGCATTTTACAAATTTTTTATGAATTAGAACTATTATTTTATCTTGAAACAACTGAATACTTATTATACAAAACAATAGATTCTTTGGAGTGATCTCTTTTGTTTTACCAAAACAAAAATGAAATTGAATTTAGAACATTTAATGGTAGCCAGCAAATAATACTAAAATAAATGAAGACATGTATGGTTGAAGGATATTTGAATTGTAACAAAATAAAAGTCCATGTTTTGTATTTTTTAACAATTTTAAAAATTTTTGATCCCATGTATACACTTAAATCCTTTGATAAATATAAAAAATATATTAAGAACTTAATTAATTTTTTTAACTTTAATACTTTGCAAAATCTTTCCTTTCAAAAGAAAATTTAAAGGACTTGATATGACTGAAATTTAAAAATATTTTTTTTATAACAAAAAAAAAAGACATTGTAATCTTTCATGAACATGTAGTAACTTATTTTTGCATTACAACATAAAAATTAGAAACGGAACCATTAACCTTGATACATAATTTCCTGTAAAATCACATGTGTCTTCAAATATTTATTTAATTCTATAATGCTTTCTCTAAAATATAACAACTATATATATATTAGGTTTATTACTAACATTAAATTGCATTGATCCAGGACATTAAGGTGCATGACATTGAGTGATGACATAATCCTGACGCATCAAGGTTCACAGCGGAAGATCTTTGGAATGAAATGGTATACAGCCATTATATTTCACAACATATAAGTAACATAGCATTTTCATATCTTTTATATGAAATAATACTGAATGTCTAAAAATTATGGAGTTGATTATATATTTTTTTTAATTAATGTTTAGAACATACACTTTTAAATCCATTTAGTATTGGTTCATGATACATTAAAGATTTATTTATTTATCAGTGCAAGGATTTATACTATCGGCAATGCAATGCAAAGATAATGATGATGAGCTGGTAGAATTCATTATTTTATTCAATCAATAAAATGAATTATTGTTGCTTCGTGCACACTTATGTATAATATTATACATAATACTATAGATACATAAATCGAATTCAAACATCAAAATTTTTATGTACTTATTATATTTAGTTTAAAACTATACAATTTTTTTTATAAATCAACTAATTACAGGTAAACTTAATATAAATAAGATGATAAAATATATCTTATTTTGATGTTTGATCCATCAAGAAATCTAGAGGGCACGCTGTTATTTTACACTTGCATGAAGTTTGGTTTGATCTGTTCGACGTTTTCAATGGGATATTTTCCAACATTTCACAACTAACCATAGTTTAGTAATTTATTTTTTAAAATTCTTTCTATACAAAAGCGTTACGTCAATTCCTCATTGCCGCGCCGGCCATTATCTGAGACGTGAAAGGAAACTTAGTTAATGCATTGAAACAGCGACCCATTAGCATAACAATCACAGCATACTCCAGCAATTACGATGCTTACTTTGCTTCACCGTCGTCGGTGAGCGCCAGTGAGTCTACATTTTTCATTTAAAATTAATCTTAAAGTATAGAAAATATGGAAAAATATTGTTATTGTAAATGTTTCTTTTTTTCGTTTTGAATTTTATGCATTTAGCAGACTATACTGAGCGTACATAGTGTTAAGATTAAGACACAGCTTTTAAAAAAAAATCAAATTTAAATTATTCTTGGTTTCTTCAGTGACCAGACTAGCAATAGATAACTATTTTTGTTGGTCTATTACATGTAAATGTCAATGGTGAACGATTGATCTTCGATGAATCGCTCTTTATTAAAAAAATATTTTATTTATGGACATAAATGTTATGCGGTGAGAATTTTTAATATAGATCTAAGTCTATAAAATAATAATTAATAGATATTGCGTATAGAGGTTTTTTTACAGCTTCACGCTGTATCCCGCATGCAGCAGGGTAACCAGAGGAAGCTTTGTGGTAAGACACCCGGCTCTCCACTTTCCGCCAAATTATTGAGGCGTTGCGTGTTGAGTAGCGGAACTCAACGCCGCGACACCAGAGCGAAAAATGAAAATATTTCATTACCCCGAGTGGGAATCGTACCCACAATGTCGCGTATATCCTGCGCTACGATTGGCCTTTATTTTTGTACGCGTATTCCGAGATCGATTTCAATAGAAGTGCTTCCACCGAAGTGTACGTACAATCATGTCGGTGGGGTGTGACCCCGTGTGGTAAAGAAATATAGCTATTAGTGACTGACCTGAAATACCTACTCGATGTCGAAATTATTATTTCGGATCTTGACTTATTTTTTGTATTATTAATGTATCGTATTGTTGTCTCATTACATTATATTAATAATATTTTTTGACTGTCAACCTTATTTTAATTTAATTTATATAGAATGTTTAACATTGAGAGGAATCATTTTCGTTTCTAATATATAGACGTAGAAAGACAAGGTCGGTGGCCTTGTGTCCGCCACAACACTATATTTTTAGATAAACGAAAGTTGGATAGTGAATAGTTTACCTAAATTTTTGTTTTTGTTCGATTCATAATAGTGCCATCACTAATATTGGAAGGCAGAGGAACATGGGAACCTAGTATTAAGTCAGTTCCGTTCTTCACTTTCCGCCGAGTTCTTGACTCATTGCGTGTTGTGTGGCTGAACTCAACACCGCTCTTTTCCTCGTTACCAGAGCGAGGGAATCAAAATATTAAACATTTCATTGTATCCGAGTGGGAATCGGACCCACGCCCATCGTGCTTACAGTCCAACGCTTGTGCCCCTGCGACAAGACGGCCTCAAATAAACTAAAAGAAAGGAAAACATTTATTACTATTTTTAAAATACAAAATTCCTAAAGATTTTACTTTCTTAATTCATTAATACATACTTCCCACATATGTATGCTATTTACAAATATTGTGACGAAGCTTTAAGCGATTAGAAAAGTAATTAGGCAAGTCGCAGAGCTTCTATTGATTTTTTTGTAACAGACCAACTGCTATTTGTAGTACTGTGTCACCCTTAGTTGAAGTGAACTTCGAAATTATTATGTGTGACCCATATTTAGTCACCCAATATTTCTCGATCAGCTTCACACTTATCCTGCATACAGCATAGTGAACAAAGGGAACCTATTATTAAGATACTGCGTTAAGATACCATTTGTCGAATATTTCGAGGCGTAGAGTGTTAGTTGCGAAACTCAACGCCGGCCTTTTGCCTTGGTGCCAGAGCGAAGAAATTAAAATATTAATAAATAATAACTCATTCCCTCGAGTGGGATCGAATCCACAACTGTCGCGTTACAGTAACACCCTTTTGCCTTTGCCCCGCGACGGCCTCAATTATATTTCGCGATGTTAATCTATATAATTAATTAATTGTTCATGCTCGATGGGTACAAATACGTCATTTTGTTTATATACATATGTATATGTATAGCTAAACGTCGAAGGTCCGCCGCTCCTAAGTTTGACTAGCCAATCCTCGGATCTGACTTAAGATCTTAGTCAAAGCCCAGACTTGTTACGCTTTTCGGCCTTTGACTAAAGAAATTTCGTCAAATCTAGTATCAAAGGCAATTGAATTCTTTTGTTTACTGCTCGCAAACAGATCGACATTCAATTTAGTCTATCGGTCGCTTCTAGAATTGACTAGGCGAAGCTCACAGGTAATTTTTAAACGACTTCTGAAAGAAAAGGACGTTATCAATTCGACTGTATTTTTTTTAAGTTTGTTACCTCAGAGCTTTTGACTGGGTGAACGGATTTTGACGATTCTTTTTTAATTTGAAAGCTGATGTTTCCTGTGTGGTCCCATTTTAATTTGGTCCATTTCTGACTATGATATCTATGAGAAAATTATATAAGTGTTAAATTTACATTGAGTATGTACGCAAGTAATGAACCCAATATCCCGCCAATCGATTACCATGATTCTTATTTTATTGGAAAGCATACTTCAAGGGTTGTTTGATGAAAGTTTGTTTAGGTTCTGATTACGGGATCCGGTTGAAATTGAAGAAGTCGGTTGTTTTTGTGATAAAATATAATTATTGTTTCGATGTTTGTTGTAAAAAAAGTAACAATATACAAATGCCGAAAATGGAATTTACTTCGGGGTCCGCCCGAAGGCTTTGGTCAAACCCAGGACAAACTAGTCATACCGGGAAGACTTTGCACATACATCGATCTTTGACTATAATATTCTATATGTTATACATTATATGTAAGTAGTACATTATATGTTGTATGGTTATTATAGATACTTTTATAGACTTGTAACAAACAACAATCCCAATAAGTAATATATCTCTTACAGTTATTAATTCCTATATGGACGCGGGTGGTCTTTGTAGAAAGTACAAAGTGTATATTTAAATAAATATTAAATTTTAACGTTTACTTTAATTATAAAAGCCCAAATTTTAAATATTTCAATGACAATATATACATACTTTCTCATATATAATATATACATACTTTCCATTTTTTTTTGGTAGTGGCTGTCATAAATAAAGTTAATCTTATTTTATGTTGACATGCTGAGAAGAGGGTATGGAAAATTGTGATCGAACGTATTTACGTTATAGCCACTTTAGTTCACGACTTCGTCTTCGTAAACTTAAAAATTGGGTCACGAGGCAAATGAAAAATGTTTTTTTACCACAAAGCTGTATAAGTTGAGGCCGGTCGTGGCGCAGCGGCACGAGGTGTGACTGCAAAACCGACTGGTTGTGGGTTCGATCCCCACTCGAGGAGATGAAATATTTACTTAAATTTATATTTCCATTTCTTCGCTCTGGTGTCGAGGTTAAGCGCGGCGTTGAGTTCTGCCACTCAACACGCAATGCCTCCAGAATTCGGCAGAAAGTGGGGAACGGAGTGTCTTAACACTAGGTTCCCTCTGCCTACCCTGCTGTGTGCGGGATACAGCGTGAAGCTAATTTAATTTTTTTTAAATTTTTAATTTCTGTATAAGTTTTTTTTATGTTGCTACTGTATCCCGCATAAAGGAGATAGGCAGTGTTAAGCCATTTTGTTCACCATGCACAGTCGAATATTCGAGACTGCGTGCTGTGCGTGCGGTTTTATGCTATTTTTCTCAATCAACATTATATTGTGTATGCTTAGATTATTGTTTTAAAAATGGAAATATACATAAAACATTAAGGCCAGTCGTGGCGCAGGGGCACAAAGTGTGACTGTAATACCGACCGGTTGTGGGTTCGATCCTCACTCGAGGAGATGAAATATTTACTTAAATTTATATTTCCATATCTTCGCTCTGGTGTCGAGGTGGTGTTGAGTTCTGCCAGTAAACATGCATTGCCTCCAGAATTCAGCAGAAAGTGGTGAACGGAGTGTCTTAACACTAGGTTCCCTCTGCCTACCCTGCAGTGTGCGGAATACAGCGTGAAGCTGATTTATTTGATTTTATTTACATAAAACTATTTCAAGCAGTGGCGTAGCTGGGGGGGTGCGAGCGGTGCAGTCGCACCGGGCATCAAAAGGAAAGGGGCATCAAAGTCTACGATCAATTCTTCAAATTTTTTTTCAATCAAGAACCAAAAAATTTACAAGAAAAATAAGAGAATGAAAATGAAAAATACAATCTCGCTATCATGTCAATTGAACATGAACTAGTCGATACTATTGATTTTGAAAATGTGATTAATGACTTTGCTAGTCAAAAAGCGCGTAATCTCCGTTTTAAATTTTTGCAATATTTTTTACCAAAATCTAATGTTATAACTTATAACTTAACTTAGCTTCACGCTTTATCCCTAGCGAGGTAGTCAGAGAGAACGGAACGCCAAACGCCGTAGCGAGACCGTAGTCTCAACATACCTCTTTCGCCTTGTCCACTGTTATCAACCTCTTCATACATGCCCTCCGGGGAGTCCTCATGCTTTTTATATGACTTTCCTCCAGTATCTTTGATACTGTGTTTTCGAAGGTCAACCGAGGTCTCCCTCTATCTCTCTTACCACTCACTTGTCCATCATAAATCTTTTTTGCCCTTTCATCACTCATTCGTTCGACGTGCCCAAACCAGCTGAGCGTGTTCTTCTTCATTCTCACCGTGACATCCTCGCTAATACCTGCCATTCTGTGTATCGCTTCATTACGGATTCAATCGGCTAAGCTGACTCCGCATATCCTACGAAGAGATTCTCCACGGCATTCATCTTTCTTTCATTCTTCTTCTGTAATACCCACGTTTTGCTGTCGTTTAACAGCGTCGGTACCAACACTGCATTGTGTATGGCCAAACGCGCAGGTGTGCTGACGTTTCGCCGTCACATCAATGCAGCTAAGGCTCCATTAACCCTGTTACCGGCAGCAATACGCCTTTCCACATCCATCCCGTATTTTCCATCTCTACTGAACAATCTTCCCAAATATACCACTTCATTCACCTATTCTAATATTTTACCATTTACACTGATTTTGCGTCCGTTCTTCATTTCTTTCAAAAATGACCTTGAGATGAATTTCAGAACCTTTGTCTTATTCGCATGGAGGCTTAGACCATTATTTTCACATCCTTCTTTCAGAGTGGTGACCAATGCCCGCAACTCGCATTCTGATGATGCAATAAGCACTGCATCATCTGCGTACAGCAGGCAATTCACATTCAGGTCACCTTTCACTTCAGGCCAACTTTCACTCCCATATTACTTTGTTTCACTCCATGGAGACAGCTTTTTTTTT
>JAAIXJ010000024.1:346059-376548 GCA_013403705.1 Heliconius hermathena | reverse complement strand
CCTCTAACGCTACCTAGAACATCCCTGACACTTTCCCAAAACTCCTCGAGTTCGCCTAATAGAGCTGAGGATACCGGCGCATACGCCACTAACAAGAATACTCTTGTTAACCCCAGCTTGAAGCGAACCCAAAGCAGTCTCGGGTTGATCGCCTTGTATTCAACCGCTGCACTAACCAATCGAGAGGACAATAACACACCTACACCTTGACAGCCCCGCTCGCTCTCTGGTACGCCGGTCCAGAAAGCGACCCGACTGCCTGGCAAATCGGTCGTGTCATTGCCCTTTCGCTTGGTCTCTGTCACACAAACGACATCCAAATCTCTATCATCTATCACATCTAATAATTCATTCATCTTTTGTTCCATCCCTCCTCTTACATTCCACGTAGCTATTTGTAGCTCCGTCCTGTACCTCCCGCCGTTCCGGATGGCGTGTTGGGTGGCCGTCCCCAACGCCGCATTCTTCGCCACTTGACACACCAGCGAGGACGCACCGGTGCGCACCCGGACGCCCTATCAGTGCGCTTTTGCGAGTTGCACGAGGCAGAGTGGCTCGTGGAACGTTGCAGCCCTCGAAGGGCTTCCATCTTGAACCCCCATTATAACTTATATATAGTTATTATAGTTTTGAAGCAATAAAATCTATATATCTACTCTACTGTGTTTTGAAATCCGAAATTACTTTGACCATATTAAAGGGCATCAAGTCCTAAGCCGCACCAGGCAGCAAATAGCCTAGCTACGCCACTGATTTCAAGCGAAGCTTAAATAATTATCACAAAATCAACCATAAAATTGTCGTTAACTTTATAAAAAATGCGGCTCCTTTTCATCGTTTTTAATTAAACAGGCACCCTTGTACTTTTGTAAAGATTTTTTTTTTTAATAATTTTAGGTGAAGGTTTTAGGTGGCTTGATTTGCAAGCATCGTATCACTCGGCAACATGATTGAGTTATTATATATACAATCGCACATCTTTGAAATTATATTAGTTACTTTAATAGCACAAATGAAAGTAGAAATACATAACGAGTTGCCACTGCTCTGTTAGTGGTATTCCTAGATGATTATATTTTATGTACCGATTTTCTTACCTAAACGGAAGATTTTATTACTTTTAATTTACGTAAAATATTTTTCATGTATTGTTACAATAATATAATTAATATATTAAAATATTACTACGGCTTCGCATATCAACAAATCCGACATCAAAAAACTATTCGAACCGGAAGTTTCTGTAATTAATTTATTCATCCGGACAAACCGTTTAGCTTTATAAAATTAGTACAGATATATTATTACTGTAATAAAACTTCCAGACACGAGGAAAGAAAGTTTTGTTTTGACATATTTACTCACATTAATATAGGTACATTTATATATTATATACATTTTTATCCATATCTTTACCTACATATTCTCATATAATTATTTATTAAAAACATTCCAGTGCTAAGAATGATGGCAATAATGCAGGACAGGAATAGCGAGGAGGTGCCGCGCGAGTTCCTCGAGACGGGGCGGACGGGGCGCCGCAACGCAATGCCGGACATCCTGCACCCGCAGGGCGCCGAGATGACCACCGCCGATCTGCCGTCGAGGTTGCAACAGCTGGCTACTACAGGTTGGTTTATTCATTAAATAAATAAAAAAAAACCGGGCAAGTGCGAGTCCGGCTCGCCCACCGAGGGTTCCGTACAAAAATTGGAGGTCTCGAGCTTTTCTTAATTTCTGGCTTTACTTAGCCAGAGCCTTTTCAAATGATACCCTCACTTGAACTAGCGGCTTTAATACCCCCCATTTTGCCCCCTTTTAAGGCTATTATTTTTTAGGATTTCGTACAAAAATTGGAGGTCTCGAGCTTTTCTTAATTTCTGGCTTTACTTAGCTAGAGCCTTTTCATCTGATACCCTCACTTGAACTAGCGGCTTTAATACCCTCCATTTTGCACCCCTTTTAAGGCTATTATTTTTTAGGATATAACCACAAATGTATAATTTTCAGATTTTTTCAGTAGTACTAGTTCAAGTGAGGTATCAGATTAAAGGGCTTGGTGTGCACATTCCTATACATGGTTTATGACTCTAATTGTACAGAACCCTTGGTGGGAGAGCCCGACTCGCGCTTGTCCGGTTTTTTTTGGTATTTGAACTCACATTCATTACAGAAACATAACAGTACATGCGCGTTATAAGACGATTTTTGCCATTATCTATATAAATTATTGAAACTAAAATAAAGGAAATACGTACAGACATTCTATCAGAGTATCATAATAGTAAAATATGGTAGGGTTGTCAACGAAATCGTTTGCACACTTGTCACTAACAAGATAGGCAAGGGGAGTATTATAACCAAGATAAAATTTACTAAGCTGATAGCACTGGCTGTTGCGTCAAACGGTCGTAGAAAAGAAAAGATAATACCAATGCCTAATATAATAAGCTACATTGACCGATAACAGGCCTTCTAACTTTTTTGTAATTAAAAAAAATACTAAATTGGGATCATTAACCTATTATAGTGAGTAGTGAAGCCAGTAGTGGCGCAGGTGCCCAAGCTTGCGACTGTAAACTGGACAGGTTGTGAGTTTGATTCCCACTCGTGGAAATTAAATATTCAATGTTTTCATCCTTCCTCTGGTAATGAGGCAAAGGGGACTACTGAGTTCCGCCATTGTAGATGCTATGGCTCTTAACAGGAACGGAGTAGTGTCTTAAAAACTAGATTCCCAGATTCCCTCTGCCTACTTTGTTGTATTTGTGGGATATAGCGTAAACCGGAATAAAAAAATATTTTTAAAAATTGTATGAAACGTTAAGTAACTCCTAGAAACACAAATTAATTTTTTAAACACTACTTTTGACGAGAAAGGCAACGATGTCTTTTAATTGGCACCAAAAAGAATATATGTCAACCACCATCATACATATTTTTTTTATGATTCCCTGTTCACTTAAATTCAACCTAACACTATTCAGCCTTATATCTATATATATAAAAGGACTTGTGCTGACTGACTTAGGTAAGACGCACGCAGAGCCCTAACCGCTGATGGTAGAAACGTGAAATTTGGGCATATGTTTATTTTCATATTCTGGATATCCACTAAGAAGGGAATTTCAAAAATTTTAAGCCTAAAGGGATGAAATAGGGGTTGAAAGTTTGTATGGAAAAAAAATTTAATCTGTACCGATTTTTATAAAATTTGAAATTCAGACTCTTAAAAATATTTCATTGAACACGTGTTTCATGGTTTTTAAGAATTCACCCCCTAAGGGTTCAAATAAGGGGTTGAAAGTTTATATGGAAAAATCTTTAAATTGCCACCGATTTTTATAAAAATTTAAATTCAGACTGTTAAAAATATTTTATTGAACACGTGTTTCGTGGTTTTTTTAGAATTCACTCCTAATAAGCGGGCGAAGCCGCGCGCGCCCTCTAGTCATTCATAAATATGGAAGAAATAAAAAAAAAAACTGTATATTTTTTTAAGTGTATTTATACAATTTATATTACGTAAATAGATAAGATAAAAAGAATAGATATATCTTTTTTAAGTAGTTAATGTGATATGTTTGCCGATACGACCTCAACGAATGTTTACGTCTTTATTGATTACGATATCGGCGCTTGTATTAATAGATAAAAGTATATAGATAGAAATACTAAGCATTGGTCATCTTTATTGATGATGATAGACTTTTCTAAATATTATGTTAATTTTCGTAGGTAAATAATTAAATATAATATGTAGTTTAACAATATTTTTGTATTTTTTTGTAAACGAAATTGGCATTATGTGGTTTACTTATTTACATAGAAACAATATTTATTAGTTAGTGGCGCTCAGTACATTGCTTAATTAATAAAACGTAAAGTCCTGGCTACAAAAATATAAATTCCACCATTTTGGATCAATTTTTTTCATCAGATCAGACATATTTCTGTTAAAAAAATCTTAATACGTTCAGGTATTTTACATATTTTGTTTGACGTTTGACGTGTTTACCATTTTTCACAGCCTTGGTCTCCATGTAACGGTGGACGGATGCGCGTTAACGTTATTTATCATCTACCGTACTGACGTGTGATATTTTGATACCCAAGTCATAATGCGGTCTTGTAAGACATTTGACGATATTTATTTAAGTAAATAAATTCCAAGATTTTCCTTATAATTATACTACTAATATAATATAGTACTAGTTGTACACTGCACACGTTGCTACGCCACCAACTAAAATTAATTTAAAGGAACGTTTATTACAAATATTCACAAATGTTCAATCATTTTGAGATTACAATTACATATAGAACATACAGACAAACGTTCATTTTTTTATATAATAATATTTATATCTTTAATTATTTTCTTACATATTAAAATATGAAATCGTTATAATATTTTAGCCGCCGTTGTGGGTAAATAATTATATTTAAATTATTCTCATTTTTCCACTCTGCTACACAAAGCGCGCCGTTGAGTTCTGCCACTTAATACGCAGTGATTTGAAAATTTCATGTACACTATGGAACAGAGTGTCTTAACACTAAATTCCATCACCCTTCTATGCGAGGAAAAAAAGTGAATCTCTGAATATAGTAAATATTATAGTTTATTTTTTAGCTTCAGCCTAGGAAGAACCTAGAATTACATCACACCATTTTCCACTTTCCGCCCATTTAAACACGTTGCGTGCTCTGTGGCGGAACCTAATTCCCTACTTTGCCTAACCCGACCGACTGGACAGTCATATATTATAAATAAAGTAATCCCCCCAAGGTTTGTATCCATTGCGTAACAACAGACATGACGTCATTGAAATATTTCTGCAATTTTTTTTTATAACGCATCATTAAGTATTAGGTGATACATCGATTTCTCTTATTTCTCCATGGTTTAAGGGACTTGGCAAGTGTCAAAAGCCAACGCATCTCTTTGTCCTGAGGTAACGAGAATATTTTGAATCTAATTATAATTTATCAATTAGTATTAAATTTCTAGAAAACCGAAATTCCAAATAATGATCGAGAAATTTTGGTTTTCTCAAGTTCGTATGGTAACTGCGTACTGTGTTGGTTTGTAACGTTCATCACGAATCAGTAAATTTTGTATGGATGTGAACCTATAACCGTTGTTTCTTTGTAAAAAGTAAGCAAAACCGTGAACAAAAATTGTGAGCCCGTGAAAGTCACGGGTGAATGTCGTTTCTCTTTAAAAGAACCGTTGTCTGTACGGTCTCTTTCCGCGTACTATGATAATCAAAGACATAATATCGTCGGCTTAGAATGCAAACCTACTAAATGCATTTTTATTTTTTGTTATATAAAGTCTTATACAATTCGAAAGTATTAAGAAAATACGAAATTTACCTTTATTATTTTTTCATACAGTATACCAAATCTGTTTCCGAAATAGAAAAAACCTGATAATATCTACATACTAGCGCATAGTTTTTTTTCAAAGACGTTTTTTCTCTTTCTGATTATCTGGTCAATAGGCTGTTAACAGGCTTACACTCTTAAGCCGTAAATAATTATAAGTGACAAGCTAGGTATCTATGAATAAACCCTATTTTATTAAAGTTCCCCAGCTATCTTGATTGCGACGTGCGTATGACAGGACGCTCAATTCCAAGTGGCTTTGAGCTATAAATAACGGTCCATTATTACTATTAGCGACCCGTTCGCGGCTTCGCCCGCTTGTACTAATCTCTATATATAATAAGACAGTAAAAATATTTTGTTTGTACATTTAGTAATTTTGACTGAAATGGATAGAGGGATACTTAAAAAGAATAATAGAAAGCAAAAAGATTTTTTTTGAATTTTCTGTCTGTCTGTCTGTCTGTCGACATATTTTTGTCCGCATTTTTCTCTGAAAGTACTGAACCGATTTACTTGAAAATTTCACCAATTGCTTTGTTTTAACTCAACTTAACTACTAAAGTTTAGTTCATCAAAATCGGTTCATTAAAAAAAAAGTTATCGTCATTTGAAAGAAGTCGTAATTAATTCAACACAGAGATAAAGAACGATCTTGAAAGAAATATCAAGTAAATACAAAGATTTTTTGGTTGGTTCGTTCATATAATATATGTAACTAATTTAAAAACTGTACAGGAGTTAATATGCAATTATTACAGTTATTTTACAAAGAATATTATGAATCCTTCAAATCAATAATTTAACATTTAAGGCTGTTTCTGAATGACATCAGCACATTTAACAGAGTTTTAGAATTATGATGAGACGTATATTATATAGGTAAAAAGAACATAAAGTTACAAAAATATATACGTGTAATAAATAATTAGCTTTATGTATATTTTATAAATATCAAATATCAACAATGGTCGTATTTTTTTATTTAAAACAATCGAAAATTCTTTGACGACAATGTCGTAAAAAAATCATATTAGAAGTCATTATAGTTGTCAATCGATTGTGCTTATTAAATCAGTAATCATGTATTTTAAGCGGGCGAAGCCGTGGGCGAGCCGCTAGTAATACATAATTATTAATTTACTAATCTGTGTTGCTTTTGTTTTCTAAAAATAATGTCATTTTGAAAACAACATTTTGTTACGCGCCACCCGGCTCGTCGGCAACTCTCGGGTACGCCGTCGTCGAGCGGTCGGGGAGGGGCTTTGCGGGAAAGGAATGACGCGCGCATAGACTTATTATAAAATTTGGGCGGGAAGATGTTTTTGGTTGGAGTGCGGAGTATAGTAGATTGTAATAACATTATTGTAAGAAATATAGCTATTGGAAGTGAATAAGTGTTTCTCTATCTACTTTTTGCGTTATAATTTATATTCGAAAGTAAAGTTTCAGCCAATTCAATAAAACAGTTATTTATAGCAATTTGGTCGAACATTTTCTTAAAATGGTATAAATTTTTATTTATAAACGGATTTAAATAAAACCTGCCAAAATACAATAGTGAAAACTGCAATTAAATTGGTTTAGTCGTTCTAGAGATTAGCGCAAAAACATTGACAAAGAGACAAAAATTATTAAAATGTATTTTTTGAATCTATTACATTATTAAATACCACTTTATCATTAGCTTCACGCTGTATCCCGCACACAGCAAGGTAGGCAGAGGGAACCTAGTGTTAAGACACTCCGTTCCCCACTTTCTGCCGAATTCTGGAAGCATTGCGTGTTGAGTGGCAGAACTCAACGCCGCGCTTTGCCTCGACACCAGAGCGAAGAAATGGAAATATAAATTTAAATAAATATTTCATCTCCCCGAGTGGGGATCGAACCCACAACCAGACGATTTACAGTCACACTTTGTGCCCCTGCGCCACGACTGGCCTCTTTTTTTTCTTATATATCTTTCATATACGGACAGCAAGCCATTACGATTTTATTATTAGTATAGAATCGTCTGCGCGTCTCCAGCAGACGCTCTGATACATCCATGTAGCAACCTATCTCTTATCTTAATCCAATTTGCTACTATATTATTTCACGAATAAACACTTTAAATACACGCAAATAATGGCCTTATTGCTTTACTAGTAAATACTATATTCCTGTGTATAATTTGAGATTATCAGAGCGTCGTTCGTAATTTGTGACGACAATGAGTGGGGTTCGTTTATACGTTATCTGTTCGACGTCGTGCGGTGACACAAATCTGATTGTTAATAGGCAATAAGCTGATTAAAACGTTAATGGCTCTTTGCGACACCAGTGTGTGAGCTGGTCGTTTGAAGTGAACACCCACTTGGGATCTAATTAATGATTTATTTTTAGAGGATTAGTTAGGTCCGTGGCAGCGTAGGCGGAGGGAACCTGGGAATCAGTTGTTAGGACACTCTATTTCCTTTAAGACATTTCCGTTTCCTGTTTTCTGGCGAATTTTGCAGGCATTGCATGTTGAGTGGTGGAACTTGGAAATATTAAATGTTTTATTTCCTCGAGTCGGAATCGAACCCTCAACCGTACCCCTGTATCCCTGTGACACGACTAGGCGTAATTCATTAAATAACCAAAAGCCAAGTACGCCAAGTAAGTACTTGTAAGCTTTCTGCCAAGAAAGGCAGAGAGCTTACAAGTACCAGCAATAATTATGCGTAGTTTCCTCAATATTTCCTGCAAATTTTTTTACTCTAGCCTATATGTTTCGATCAAATATAGATATGCAAATGTATATTGAAATAATATTGAAGTATTTACATGAAATTACATTGCTTAAATTGGAACATTAAAATTAATTATTTATATGGCCAATTCTGAATGGTCAAAGCTAAAATCTATTATGTTAACTATCTTTATTCGCGCATTACTTCTTTTGCTTTTATTTATTTTGAAATCTTTCATAGTAATATTAAGAATTTTATGAATTTTTTCATAATTATTTTTGATATTTTAAATCAAAATATTAATATTAAAGAAGAATTAATTAGAAGTTGAGGCCAGTCGTGGAACAAGGGTACAAACATGTAACTGTAAACGTGACAGATTGAAAATTCGATTCCCGCTCAAGGAAATTAAATATTTTAATTTAAAGCTCGGCGTTGAGTTCGGCGGAAAGTAGAGAGCAGAGTGTGTTAAAACCAGACTCCCTTTGCCTACCCTGCTATATGCGGAATACATTGTGTAACTGAAAAAAAGTTACGTGTAATAATTCTTGAATTAGATTACTAAAACTGCCATAGCCGCTGTCGAGAAGTCGTGCAATAGTTCCTTTTGTGTGTGCTATACTTTTTCTTTATAGCAATTTTTAAAGTAATGTTATATTAACTTTTGTTCGTGGTCGTCAGACCGCATCAAGATATGCACAGGTATTGTCGCGGTGACTGAATACGTATTTTTTTTTATTATATACAGTTTTTTTATCATATTATAACTAATTTTTATTCACCACTAACGGCCGTTCGCGGCTTTCTTCTTCTTCGTGTCAATGCTTGGGAAATTCAGATTATATTTTGCCAGTATTTAGCCACGTTGACTGCGGTGTCTGTTGCTTTAGTCAAGTCGTCATATGAACAGGTGAGTAGACATTTGAGGCAGGATAGTAGGTGTGCCATCGTTTGTGGGTTGGCGCCACAGTCGCAGGTTGATTCATCCTTCAGTGCGTTTCACAAGATGTTCTTTGCATCGGCTAACCTGGCTCCGTAAACGATTAAGCGACTTCCAGGTTGGCCACTGCAAGTTGTAACCTGCGGGTAAGCACTCTTTGGGAGGGACAAAGTCTGAAGGTGGTGGGTGATTTGTCTGCCAAAGCCGTTCCCTAGCAAAACGGATCACAATCTAAGCTTGTGGTAGCATTTATAAAACTGCGGCAACCTTTCAAGTGGGCACGAGGTGCGGTGTAGCCATAGAGTGGGTGGCGAGGAACTTTTCCCTGACGCATTTTTTCCAAAGAACATGCCACCTCACGTCGAACCTTAGGAGGCGCTATACCAGCCCGAAGGTAGACCTTGTTTAATGGTGTAGGCTTAAGGAAACCAGTAATTATTCGACAGGTCTCATTTAAAGCTATGTCCACCTTCTTCGCATGAGCGGAGCGGTATCAAACTGGCAACGCATATTTGCCCTTCTGAACTTATTGTTTATCCGATATTTTACTGTACCTAACGGTCAATGCTCTGTATGTATTTTGTAAAAGTCATTTTGACATTCTTTGACTTTGACATTTTGGAAATTCTTAAAAATAAAAATAAATCAAATAAATCAGCTTTACGCTGCATCCCGCACACAACAGGATAGACATATGATACTTAGTGTTAAGACACTCCGTTCCCCAATTTGGAAATTCTTGACGACTTTATATATCTATAATCTATATATATATAAAAGGACATGTACCTGACTGACTGTGGTAAGACGCACGCACAGCCGTAACCGCTGTGCGTAGAAACGTGAAATTTGGACAGATGTTTATTTTCATAATCTGGACATCCACTAAGAAGGGTTTTTGAAAAATTTTAACCCTAAAGGAATGAAATAGGGATTGAAAGTTTGTATGGATTTTTTTGAACACGAGTTACACACTTAAAAATATTTTACTGAACACGAGTTTCGTGGTTTTTTAGAATTCACCCCTAAGGGTGCAAATAAGCGGGCGACGCCGCGCGCGCCCGCTAGTACGCTGTATAAATTGTATATCATACCCTTCATTTAATGGCCATAATATTCTCGTTTCGTTTCGTTCATAATACGTGAGTGACGATTTTTCGACACACTTTGAGACACTGAAAGCCTCAGCTGAATCAATATATTATTAATCGTTACACTACACAAAATATTCCACAAATAGCAGAGTCGTCATGTGTCAAGACACTCCTTTTCCACCTTTCCATCCCACTTTGAAATTACGTGTAGGAGAACTCAACACCTTAACTGAAAATGAAATTTAAAAAAATCGTCCGAAGGGGAATCGAGCCCACAACTCATATTTATATCGTATTTATAGTCAAACACCGGCACACTACGCCACGATTGCCTTATTAATCAAACAAGAAAAGAAAATCTTGCAACTGTATTTTAATCAGATTTGAACACGTGTCCAAAACAGATGACAATATTTTTTTTAGCATAAATGATTATAAGCATAAATTTCAGAATCATGGATGGGTATCAAACCCACAACCGTCACGTTTATAGTTCACACGCTGTGACCCTGCGCCGCAACGACCTCCATTTTATAAATATATGTATTTTTTAATTTTGTAATTATATATATANATATATATATATATATATATATATATTGCAAGTTAAATGAGTTAATATTGCAACAATTGTACGTCTTTGATGCGCTTATCGGTTATTATTTATCTATAGTCGTCACGAACTATATTGACATCGGTTGGTATGTTAGTTTATCGTCAGTGGGTAATATAATTTATCTCTTATTATATTATTGAGGAATGTCCATTGTCTTTATGTCGATATATCTTTGCTTTGTTTTAGTTGTAATGGCCTACGTACGGCGTACGCAACCTTAGTGCATTTTTTTATTTTTATACAATTTTTGTTTAATGTTTTTTTTAATCAGCTTCACGCTGTATCCCGCATACAGCAAAGTAGGCAGAGGGAACCTAGTGTTAAGACACTCCGTCGTTCTCCACTTTCCGCCGAATTCTGGGGACATTGCATGTTCATTGGCGGAACTTAACGTCGCTCTTTGCTGCGACTACCTTTATTTAATACTAATATTTGAGAAAGGGTGCCTTAAAATTGCACCATTTTTTTGTCCCTGCCCCATTTCACGATCGAACCTCTAGGACAGCAGACAACTTCACGTCATCTGTTCATGGAAGTTCCGCTGTACGGAAGAATGCTTTGTGTCGACATCCTTCATTCGCAGAGAGACAATGTAACTCATTGCCGGCGTCTGCCTTTCCCATGTCATACAACGTGAGGTTCTTTAAATCTATAGTGAATAGATATTTTTATGGCAAAAGTGCGTCACCGGCTTGATGTGTCCAAACACTACCTTGTTTTGGTATTAAAAAATGGTTGCCGTAGCCTACCTGTTAGTCGCGATGGCTATGGGTTCGCTATCCACTCTCTGGCAAGATAAAGTACGCTATTGAGTACCGCCACTCAATACGTAAGTGTAGAATTCGAGCAGAAAATGAAGAGCGGAGTGTAAAAACACTAGTTCCTACTAAATGCGGGATAAAGCGTAAACCTGTAGATAATATAGTTCTTCATAATATTGTCATTGAGAAAGGGTGTGGAGAATACCTTTTCTAAATAGATATTTTAATATTGTTTAAAGAGAAATTTATAATTATAACATTCACGTCCAATTATGAAAGACCCGACTGCGGCACAATGGCGCTGATTATAAATTGCGAGACGCTGAGATATGCAACTTTACAGCACCTGCACCTTAGGGCTTTTCTCCTGCAGTTTTGCTGTACGTTGAATTTTAATATCAATATCATAGTATATTTTTTATTGCTACGCTCTAGTAAGAACAAAGCGCGGCGTTTAGTTTCGCCACTCAACATGCAATTTCTCGAAATTGGTGAAACTAAACGCCGGAATTAGGCAAAGGGAACGGAGTGTCTTAACACTTATAAAACAACACTTTTAATTAAGTTAATGACCTGACCGCAAAAATCACAGATAGCAAGCATATAACGGCTCTTATGTCAGTGTTGAAAATTATTATATGTAATTTCTATGGGGGCTTTGGGCTAATAAAGACGCATAAATCGTATTGTCAATCGTATTTTTATCTTTTGGTTTAATATTAAAAAAAATATAAAATAGTTTTTTGTTATATAGTTTTGAATATGTTTATAGAGTTAAGATTAATAAATTTCAACTAATAAAGTGTTTAGGATTATAAACTACGATGATAAATCCATACATGTAATAAAACTGTAACTCATCGCTTTCTGTACATGGCAGATATGTAATAAGAAAATCAATTATCGGAGGCAGTATCAGCTTCACGCTGTATGTATCCCGCACACAGCAGGGTAGAGGGCACCTAGTGGCGGAACTCAACGTCACTCTTTGCCTCGACACCAGAGCGAAAAAATGGAAATATAAATTTAAATATATATATTTTAACACATTATGTAAGAAATTTTTCAATATAAATAATATACACTCCAATAAATTATTTTTAAAAATTTTGTCTATTTTGTAGTTGCTTGACATGTTTCATTATATTTTGCCAAACTTTCCATAATACTTCGTGTCAGTTTTATTTAAATCGGTTCATAAATAAAAAATTATGTAAATATAATATATCGCATGCGGCAATGTTGCTACAAAATAAATGGTTTATTGGTTTAGCTGAAACTTGGATATAGTCTTGAAAATGACAATGTTATTAGATCACGTAAATAATTCAGAAGGGAAAATAAATAATTTTATACAAAACTAAAAGCGGGCGAAGCCGAGCGGGTTGCAAATCATAAAATAAATAGATAGACCTTATCTCTGACACGGATATAAAACAAATATTTGAACTAATTGATAATATCGATATAATTGTATTGGATAATCCAGTATAATAAACTATTGCTTGTATTATAAATACACTCTTGTTTGTTATTTATTTATCTTTATTATTCTCATCCTTTCTAGAAAATCCTATCTATTAAATTTTAAGGAGTTCAAAAAGAACTATGTATACAAGGTAGGTATATTTGGTGTCATCGTCGTAGCGTAATATGCCGGTGTTTGTAACGATGGTCATAGATTCGATTCTCAATAATTTCCAAAATATGAGTATTCCCGATTAGGGGTGATGTCTCTAAGTTGAACGAAAAACAGAAAAAAAGCCTTATACACTACATTCCTCTTGCGTATTCTCAAGGTACTGATCTTGAAGTAACTGGAAATTATATTCAAAGGAAAATATATAATAATTTATTTAAAGCATTTTTTTATATTTTTTATTTTTTATATTCTGTGATTATTCTTTACACCTTTAATTTTGTTCCATGATGGTTTGCATACGATAATGTAATCTGAAGTATGTTCAAATTTATGTAGGCCAAGGATGAAAGCAACTCTCGTTTACCTATATTTGAATAATATAAGTTCAAAATCTGGATGAAAATTTATTATTTGTTTTTACAATCTATACTACTCTGTCTGGTAACGAGGCAAAGCGCGGCGTGTTGAGTTTCGTCACTCCACACGCAATGCTTCTAGATTTCGGTGGAAAATCTAGAACATAAGTGTCTTAATGAGAACGGAGTGTAACACTAACACACTGTCGTCACACTAGGTGCCCACGTTACCTCTGTCTAGCTTGCTATGTGCATAATACAGCATGAAGTTAAAAAATACTATTACTAATATATAAATATTAGTAATAGATTACTAATATAACTTAAAATTTGTAAAATTCTTACGTTGTTATTTCCAGATCCAGACAACCCCCAGCCGGGTTCGTCGAAAACCGAACTAGACCCGAACAAAGACGAAGCCGCGGGGAAGAAGGACAGTTGCAGTTGAGCTGTCTCGCTCTGTCCCACCGGACCCACACGGACTTGCCCAAAGTGAAAGTAATCTCAGTTAATCCAGGTATAGTATTATTTAAGCACTGAGTAGAAACTAAACGCAGCATAGACAAGTGCGTCTTGTTATTATTATATTATATTAAATATAAAAGTAATATGATATGGTAGTTTTAGATTTTTAGCGTTAGTCGGGCATTGTCGAATTTATTTATTTTTTGAAAAAAGAATGTTTTTTTTTGTGTTTGTATATCGCAAAATGTTTGTCGATAACTGTTTCTTTTGTTGTGTTGTAGAAAATTATTGTTAGACATATTTAAAAATGCTATTATGTTTTTCATTTGTTAAACTTAAAATACATATCATGTCTTCATTGTATATTAGAAAATGTGTTTTAATTTGTTAAATTTCTAACGTAGTGTCTATTTTGTATCTTAAACCTATATTCTCGTTCAATAGGTAATTCCATTTCGTAAGATAATATTTATTTGTATACTATATTGATTTTTATTGGAAACATGTAAAACATATTGTTTATGTGCACAAATATTGTTTATTCTATTAAAATGTGAAACATACAACATTTTAGTCTAATTAATAGTACAACATTAATATTTATACTTAATCTAATAATTAAATAATTTATTTTTATATTGATAACTGATATATTCATAATAATTCTGTTTTGAAAGTACATGTTCCTATAGCGGCCTCTTTATTAAGACCCTTACTTTTAAAAAAAATCATATTAATATATAATATAATTATATAAGATATTCATCTTCATGTGTAGAGGTCGCATTATAAAATGTATAATTTAGGTTTTTTTTTATAAAAACTTACAATTACAGTACAATTTTGTTTGTTGTTATTTTTGAGTGAGATAGAATTATTTTTTTATAATAAATACTTAAGGTAGATTAAGTTATTTCTGAATGTTTCTCTATTTCTGCTTACATTATTGTTTGCCTCGTTTAAAAGTTACTATGTAATATTTAGTTTGTAATTACTTGTATAATTAAATATCTCGCGCAAAATTAAAGAAAAATATTATATCTGTTTGTAATTAATATACAAAGTATAAATTCAATGTCTTCTTTCTCTCGTCTGTCGTCTCGACAACAAAAACCACACAAAGTTTGCTTAGTCAGTGTTGCTCCTTAAAGAATAACTGATTTAAATGGAGTTATAAAAATTTCTAAATTTTATTATTTGCCTTTAATATTTAACAGTGCAATGTTATAGTATCAAATGTAATATTCATATATGTGTAATATATAAATATCATTTTAGTTTTGGTTCCCACATTTGTAATTTTCTAATTTTAGCCTTTTATGTATGTTATATGAAATAATATATCTTTATCAAAACTATAGCATTGCATGTTAACTATGGATGACCACATTTCATTCAACACAAATTATTATCTTAAAAACTTTTTTATTTGCTAAGCATATAAAAAACATTTAATCAATGGTAGCTCATAAATGAAAATAACACTTTATGTAAGAATTTAAAAGTACATTTTCTATGTCTTTCTTCGGTTCTAGGTCTTTTAGATAACTTTGATGTCTTAACTGATGCCTTGGTGTACTATGAACATCGAATTCTAACCAATGTCTAACTTACTGTGTCTTTTTATATGTATATACATTTTTTGTAAAACAAATTGTTTAGCAAAAATTGCAAGTGAAAACCTTATGTTTTGGTATTGTTTTTTTTAATTTTATTGTTATCTATGGAATTGATTTGCTTATTTATATAATGCCCTTTAAATCTAAAAGTAGATTAAAATTGAACGTAAATTATAAAACTTTTAGCAACATTACAAATTTTATACGTTTATATTGTGGCATTCGTAATAATGCTTGAAATGTATGTTTATGTATGTAAATAAGGTGAAATATACGTATTTAATATAATATTTTAGGAAAATGTGTTAGTAATTAGATAAACGACAGCCAATTTTTAAACTTGAAACTGCTAAAGTAGCAACTACAATTTGAACGTCAATATTTTCAATATTAATATAATAAATGTAGCAGCTATCTTTTACAGTCACACTCAGAGATATTAGTATTTAACTGGTATTTATACAACATAAATAAATGCATTTACTGAAAGTTAAATTCTAACTAACATCGTTAAGTGTCATTGTTAAACTTTAAACTAACGCACATTATTGTCAATGTCTTGTCTAGGCTTCGTCAATTAGATAATCTTTAAATCTATACAATATATATTTCTCATTAACTTCGAACACGATTTGTGATCTGAAATTACAGATAATATATCTTTTTGTTAGTTATTTATTTAATAAAATTATAACTAATATGTAAAATTGCAATTTTTTACTTATTGAAATTGTTAATTATTTGTTTAAAGTACATATTTTAATAGTTGTATTAAGATTATGTTACCGTATTTAAAATTTTTTGGTGCCTTTGCGTAATTATACATAAATATTTTATTTTCTGTTACTTGTTTATGGTGTTAAAATCTAGTACATTAAAAAATATAAAAAATATGCTATTCAGATTTGTGACATTTATTGACATATTCAAATTAGGAAGTTAGATTTTCTGTGTGTATTTACTAACAGTTAATGGATTGTAACTATAATTAATTTAACAAATGCTATATTTTTGTGTTTTAATTTTTTGCTTTATAAGATTCAGATTGATTATCTTCTTATCTGCTTAACATGGTTATATTACATAAAATTAATTCTTTGGATCTCCGATAACTTTCTATATGGTGTTAATCTTATTTTTAGTAATGTAGTATGATGAAGTCTTCACTGGGCTGTGTAAATAAATACATGTTTATAAAATTTTGTTTGTTTTATTTTCCATTTTCCAATAAAATTGTCATAATTTAATTTGGCTTGTTCTTTTAACGTTTCAAAATATAAAAAAATATTTGCCTATTTTAAGATATTTTATTAGAATCTTATAAAATTTATATAAAATAAATTTTTTTTTAATACAAAATAAAATATATTTTTTTGGGTGCATTACACGATTGCTTAATAGATATATATATCCAATGAATATAATATTTAAAGCATAAATAGTCCTTGTATTTTTGTCAAAGGAGGCAATCATGCATACCGCATGAAACGTTTAATATAAAGAAAAATAATATATTGACTCTCGTGTTTATGGATAGCATTATTGTTATTTATTGTTTTACGGCGTTTCGAGCGCACCAGTTGAGCACAATTCACTTTGCCAGTGTTCGCCACGTTGCTTGGAAAACACACTAAGAATATTGACCTGTAAAAAAGAGAGACACAATTGTAGAATACAAATAAAAAAGCGATCCAGTAAAAATGCTGCCTTTACCTACTACAAAACAAACACGTATTTACAGTGGTTAGTGAATAATATATATTTTTTAATTTAATGGAGTAATATTATTTACACCTTGCAACTTATCCGTGTCATTTCGATTTGACAGTCCGTTAATGATGCTGCGTGTAAAAAATAATTTGACAGAAGATATATAAATTGCAACACCAGTTTGACGATTGATGTTTCACGCACGGGATGTAGAGAAAGTAAATTTTTATTATTTAAAAATTTATTAGCTTTCAATGCCGTAACAATTGGTGTAGTAAATCAAGAAATGCACTTATTTTTGTCGTGCTTATACCACCAGTGCCAAAGTCTTCAAATTAGGATAATACGATATTGGGAAATAGTGATGACTGACACAACCATTGGTGCCTATTTAAAGTGATTTTATGAGTGTTTTTGTGCAAGTTCGACAGGATGCCAAGGGGAGAGCATAGGCCGAGCGTCCTGTTATCCCGGGACGAGAATGACCAGGTGTTTAGCCTCATCGGTCCTAAATGCCAGGTTGGTTAACTTTGGCCACTTTTCGTGGCCTTCGATTAATTTGAGCCTTATAGATTATGAATATCAGTATATCTTCCTTTATCAGACATGCTCACATTGATAAACTTATTTGTGAAACAAGATTGATTATATCAATAATCTTATCTAAACTTGTTTTTTATTCTTTTTGTCACCTTTGTCAATAAAAATACGCTTTTGGGTTGAGTTTTAAAAAGTATGAATGACTCATACTTTTCACCTTTAAATATTATATTCAGTAATGTAATATTTTTTCTATTAATTTAGTATTGAATACTTTTAAACTAAAATAAAACATTTTTTTATTCATTACTACATTTTTTTCTAAATACAAAAGTATAAATTTCAATTACAGAAAAAAAAATAAAAGCTTATTTTTTTATGTAAAAAAAGATGAATATTTAAACTGATTTATACAAAATATTTGGTAGACAATTTGTGTCCAACTAGCACATTCAAAAACTGTACCTAAATAATGTACTGAAATCCATTGAGACAATTGGTCTCAGTTGGATTGTAGTAACTAATTAATAAAAAAAATTCAATACATCTACTTATTTAATACTACTTACTTTAAAAAAATTACTTAAATAACCCTTAGCTCTTAGCAGTCGGGAAAAAGAATGGAGTGTCAAATGCTATGGTCTCTGGATACTTCTTTCTCCTGATCAACATTTTCATACATGCCCTCTGGGGTTCCTTATTGATACTGTGTTTTCAAAGGTCAACTGAGATCTGTCTCTGCCTCTCTTACCTCTTTCCCTTCATATTCTTATTTTTTTGCCATACATTTGTACATAAATATATATTTTGTTTTATATTGGTAAATAAAGTTATACAAAGTATGGGATCAAGTGTCACTACTCAATACACAATATCACACTCGAAACGCCATAATTAAAGAACCAAACCAAACCAATACACAATATCTACATATTAAGGGTGCAAAATGGAGAATAGAGTGCCTTAACACTAAGATTAGTTTTAAAAAAATGTATCAGTTTAACCCTAACATAAAATTTATAACTTTTCCAAATCACAATGTGAATATCACATAACTAGTTCAGCAAGACAATGAATTATTCTATACTTGTTGCACTCATTGCATAATAGAAAACGAAATCTTAACTAACATTTTCTCTTTATTATATAATAGGTTTTATTTCTTTTTTTTAAATGCTTAAAAAAGATGATATAATTAATAAAAATATATATTAAAACAAAAAAGATTTTGTATTACATGATCTAAACTATGTTTTGCCACATTTTTTTATTTTTTTAGGTTCATACTGCCAACCTAGTCACAAACTAAATTATTTGAAATGAAATTTCTTAAAAATCTAGGACTATTTCTTATATTCAAATAAAAAAAAATGTTTTAGCTTTATGTTTTATTGTTAATGAAAAAAACCAAAAAAGAATTGGTTAGTAACATTTTAGGGTAGTATAGTTATATTTTCAAACAAAAAATAATAATAAGTAAATCTTGATACATTATTGACTAACTGAAGACATTATAAATTAGGAATGAAGAAAAAGACACACCATTCTCCATCTTTGAATAGTGATAACACTATTCAAAGATGGAGAATGGTGTGTCTTAACACTGGTTACTTTTTCCCTATCCTAAGAAATAAATATATTTCTAAAAAAAGAATATTTAAAATTGTCAAGTAATTATAGATATGTTTGACTATTGACACAAATATTAACTAGATGCATGCAGGAAACTGTCATATGTATGCATCTTGCTTAGTATGCACAAGAAGGTGAAAGTGCTAATCAGTCTGTAGTCCCTATAAGGAAATGGGATATGAAATCAAATGTCATGGCCATTGTTGCATATAAATTAATTAAAATAGAATGTGATAGTTAATATATAAGTTCTTTTTTCAGCTTCAACTAGTGTAAGATAAGTCCTTTCTTTGCTTTCTGCCCTAATTTGAGACATTGAGTATTGACTGGCAGAACTCAATGCTGTACCTAGTTATGTCTAAGTTGAGCAATAAAAATAGTTTGTTGAATAATTCATGATCATCAAACCCACAACCTATGTGCTTACAGTCACAAACGCAGTCCCACTGTGCCATGATGTAATCATCTTTATTATATCATATAATTATTTCAGTTATTTATTTAAATTATTCCTCCTATTTAATAATTTGCAAAAATTATGATTGTATAATTAGAAATCTTATTTAAAATTATATAATAAAATTCAAATTACTATAAATGACAACATTATTAAAGCAACTCGCATATTGTTTATATAAGCAGATATTAGGCAAAGATCTGTTTACATTTTTTTTTCTTATAACCTTGGCATTCTTTAAGTTAATATCAAGAAAAAGGTTGACAATCTCTACAATACAATAATGCCAATGCAATTCCACATTTGTCGACTCCAAGGCAAATTGGTATTTATATCTTTTATGTTTACTGTTTTTTATCAGTTTCATGCCTATTATGTATAATTTATTTCCACACTATATTCCACATAATTTGATTACCCAAAGGAAACCAAATATTAAGTTAAGTTACTTACCAATCCCACACTTTCTACTCAATTTTTGGTTTTTGTGTTCTCTAGTTACTAGACTGAGTAAATTTTCCTCAGTCAAAAATCTAATACACAACTGTTCACTGCGCCACAACAACCTTCTATATAAATAAACATTTCAAACATGTAGAAGTGAAATCAAAATTGGTGACACTTCTGAATGGAATGTCTGTTGTAAAATTATAATTGAATAATATGAGTCATATCATCATATGAGGCCGGTCGTGGNGGATACAGCGTGAAGCTGATTTTTTTTATCATATGTCAATGAAAAAAAATACTATTTGAAAATGTGAGATAATTTTTTTTTGTCATTTGTGGCACTATTATGATGAGTAATTTATTAGAAAGCCTGAGTGAACACTATGGCTGTGAGTTCAAATCCTGTTTAGGTAATGTTTATAATTATTATGTTATTTTTTTCCTGTGATATTGAATTAAGAATTAATTAATTAAACTATATACAAAGTTAGAAAATGGACAGCATAGGATTCGTCACTATATTTCTCAGAATATATGACCAAGCAAGCAACCAAGCAGTTCATAGGGAACTGCTAATAAAATAGATTAGAGACAATATTTCATAAAAAATCTATTTTTTTTTAACACTATATATATAGGAAATGTAAGAGGCAGCGCTCCTTTTACTGAAACTGTATATAGGGTAAAATATTTCAAACCTAGAGCTAAAGAAACTAATCAAGATAACTCAACAGTTTAGATATAGGATTGTTTTTTCATTTCAGCATTTTTATCCAAACCTTTACTTTGTGTGACGCACACATACACATACTACTACAAAAATACTACTAAGCGTTGCAGATCTTTTTTTATTTTCTTTTTTCATTTATACAATACATAAACGAACGAGAAAGAATTATTATAGAGTAGTTAAAACTGTGGTTTCATTTAAAGTGGTATATGGAGAATCCTGTATATGGAGAAGATTCGATTATAAAAACTCATTAAAAATATTGAGAGTATAATTAATGAATGTTACATAATACATAATAATCTAAATAGTTAAAGTCTAGTATTTAAAATAACTAGTTTTGAAATTTACTTATTGCTCAGCAAAGGCTCAATTATATACTTTTGTAACATTTATTTGTGTAATATCATAACAGCATATCTTGTGTAGGTTTTATAGTGATTAAGTAATAGTTTCTTTGTGCCAACGAACTAACAATGGTTTACGGTTTTACTGATATCTCATGGTGATTTCGCATTTTTTGAATTTACATATTGAGGCTTGAGGCCAGTCATGGTGCAGGAGCACAAAGTGTGACTGTAAACGCGACTGATTGTGGGTTCGATCCCCATTTGAGGAAATTAAATATTTATTTAAATTTATATTTCCATTTCTTTGCTCTGGTGTCGACGCAAAGCGCAGCGTTGAGTTCCACCACTCAACACGCAATGCCTCCTCAATTTGGCGGAAAATGGGGAACGGAGTACCTTAACAAAAAAAAATGTTAAAATTGACAGAAAAATAAATAATTGCCATTTGCGCAACAGTCTAAACAATATTACGGTTACGTAAAAATATGAAATTTCATAAGTATAATTAAATGGCAACTTCAATTAATTTGTATCATTCAAAACAAAGAATGAACGACATAACCGGCACGCGACGACCATTTACAATTCCAATGGTCGGATGTCCGTCAGTTGCAACTTGCATACTGTATGCTGGTTTAGTTTTGATACAAATATTATGGAGTTGAAGCCAGTCGTGGCGCAGGGGCACAAAGTGTGACAGTAAACGCGGCTGGTTGTGGGTTCGATCTCCACTCGGGGAAATGAAATATTTATTTAAATTTTAAATGTATATTTTCAAGTCTTCGCTCTGATGTCTAGGCAAAAGCGCGACCTTGCTCAGCACGCAATGCCTCCAGAAATGGGCGGAAAGTGAGAAACGGAGTGTCATAATACTAGGTTCCCTCTGCCTATCCTGCTGTGTGCTGGATACAGCGGGAAGCTGATTTTTTAACTGACAATTAAATATTAACAATTGGTTATCTGTTTGTGCGTCAATTTTTTTTTTTTTTTTGGAAAAGACAAGGCAAACGAGCGTTCGGGTCACCTGATGGTAAGTGATCACCGCCGCCCACGACCCCGTGCAACACCAGAGGAGCTACAGGTGCGTTGCCTGCCTGTAAGGTGGGTTGGGCTCCGGAGCCCGGCATTACCTGATGCGAAACGCAGTGGCATAAAGCCACTACTTCACGCCGGTTTTAAATGCCGGGGGTGGTAATAATCCGGTCGAGTCTGCCCATGCGTCATGCCATTGCTGACGACGTGACTCTACCACACGTACTTTAGTCGCCTCTTACGACACCATCAGTACCAGGATGATCCTATTCTAGGCCGGGATCACACGGCAAAAAATCACAATTTAATTGCTATTAAAATTTGCCCAACTCTGTTTAGTACTAATATTATTCAATATTAATAAATACAGTAGAATGTCCTAGTTTTGAATTTGAAATTGATGAACCAATTATGATTGTAAAATGTGTAAAATTTTGGTCTCAAAATTCGATAAAACTGCGTTCACCATCTGTTTTCTCTCGATCGTATCAGTTTGCTTTATCATTAGATTATGACAGCGAAGAAACATGAAGTGTTTTTTTCTTTCTCCTCACATAAATTATTGATATTTTTAAAATATAAATAAATAAACCACTTTTAACTTACATTAGAGGCCAATCGTGGCGCAGGGGTCCAAACGTGTAATTGTTTACGCGACAGCTTGTGGGTTCGAATCTCACACCAAGAAATTAAATATTTAATATTTAGATTTCCTGGCACTGGTAACGAGGCAAAGCTCGTCATTGAGTTTCACCCCTAAACACTCAATGCCTCCAGAATTCGGCGGAAATTGGGAAACGGCACTTCCGTTAATGGGAACGGAGCGTCTTAAAACTAGGTTACCAGGTTCCCTCTGCCTACCCTGCTATGTACGGGATACAAAGTGAAGCTATAAACAAAAACTTCTTTTTTTTCAGAGCTTATCAACAGCTGTAGTACAACTATTCACGACAGAGGGGCCAGAACATTCAGAATGGAAGAAGAAGGACACGGGCGTGCTGTGCCTGATAAAGGACAACAGCAAACGTTCATATTTCTTTCGCATATACTGCTTGTACCGCAAAGCACTTGTATGGGAACATGAAGTCTACTTACAAATAGAATATAAGAGCCCGAAACCATATCTTCATACTTTTGAAGCTGAGGTATGTATAATATAAAGTCTAGTTCGCTTTAGGCGGAAAGTGGCGGGTGGAGTGTCTTAACACTAGACTCTCTCTTCCTACCCTACTGTATGCGGGATACGGCGTAAAGCTAATAAAAACAGATAATAAAATATTATCTCACTTCCGCCTGCATTTTGGATTTATTCAAGGATATTATTACATACCTTCGTGTGGGATTTGAGCTCTTACCCTACCCGCATTAAAGCCATCGTGGAGAAGTATGGCGTGACCTTCAACGTGATGGTTCGATTCTCATTTGTGGGAAATATTTTTTTTCATTTTTCCGCTTTGGTTGTATAAAGTGTCGCGTTGAGTTGACTCTCGCGATACGAAATGTATCGAGTTCGGGGGAAGAAACAGTGTTTTTGCACCAGGTTCATATCCTGTTACATGCAAAATAAAGCGTTTATTTTTTTTGCCTACCTTTACATACAACAATATGGAGTGGAGTTACAATTGTTACAATGCCACCACAAGAGTGCCAAATATATATTTTTTTGTCAGCTTCATGCTGTATTCTGCACTCCGGAGGGTAGTTAAAGGGGACTTAGTGTTAAGACACTTTACTCTACATTTATTCCAATCCGCCAAACTCCAGAATTTGCCTACAGAGGCATCGCGTGTTGAGTGGCGGAACTCAACGCCGCGCTTTGCCTCGACACCATAATTAAATAAATAAAATATTTAATTTTCTCGACTGGGAATCATAACCACAACCTGTCGCGGTTGTAGTCACTCTTGTACCCATGCGCCACGACTGGCCTGAATTATTACTTTAATAAAATCTATCACGAGGCCATTCGTGGCGCAGTGGCACAATGTGTGACTGTAAAATCGACTGGTTGTGGGTTCGATCCCCACTCGAGGAGATGAGATATTTACTTAAATTTATATTTCCATTTCTTCGCTCTGATGTCGAGGGAAAAGCGCGGCGTTGAGTTCTGCCACTCAATAAGGCACGCAATGCCTCCAGAATTCGGCAGAAAGTGGGGAACGGAGTGTCTTATGACAATAGGTTCCCTCTGCCTACCCTGCTGTGCGCGGGATACAGTGTGAAGCTAAAAAAAAACTATTTTAATTTTAATTTATTTTACAGGATTACATGGCGGCGTTCAACTTCGCGAACGAAGATGAAGCTAGGGTGCTTAGAAACATATTAATAGAGAAAATTGAATTACGAAAACATAGGCGGGAAGGTTAGTGTTATTGTTTTAATTGAGTTGTAAAATGTATAAGGAAATAACTATAATTTTACCAATATTAAATAACTTATAATATATTATGAGGAAATACGGCACCTACGTTTGTATAATTATAATATACGGTTTACGTGTATTGTCAATATATATGTACATATAATAAAATTATACCTGAAAATACATATATATCGAAGATATACATATAAAAAACTATTAATTATTATTATTTATTAAACCAAAAAAAAATATTTTTAAACTTTTTTGTCTGCTTGACTGTGCGTTCTATTTGTCGATATCTAAGTTCCACAGTTACACATTTTTTAACCGACTTTTTTTCAAAAGGTTCTGTATCAATTCGACTGTTTTTTTTTCTTTGGTCTATTTTGGTAAACTTCACCTAAAATTAACTATTAAATTTATTTCAATCAGTTCATAAATAAAAAAGTTATACATATATTAATAAATTTATAAGTATTTAATTCAATTCTTTTATAAAGTATTTAATTCAATTTGATTGCTGTAAAATAACATTAATTTGTAATGTATACTTATTGTCTTTAAAATAATACTGTCACTAGAACAGGAAAACTTGACAAGAGGCCAGTTGTGGCGCATGGGTACCTGACTGTGAAATATTTTCATTTTTTCGCTCTGGTGTCGAGGCAAAGCGCGACGTGGAGTTCCGCCATTCTACACGAATGTCTCAAGAATTCAGTGGAAAGTTAAGAACGGAAGTGTCTTAATAGGCAACGGAATGTCTTAACACTGGGTTCCTATATAATTTTATATGATTTATATAATTTTATAATGGAGAATGGAGTGTCTTAACACTAGGTTCCCTCTGCTTACCCTGCCGTGTGCGGGATAAAGCGTGAAGTTGATTTGATTTGATTTTAGCGAGAACGATTTATAAATATAGACGTTAGTCAACTGCACCAAAGTGGCTCAGTCACGTGCAGGACTTTAAACCCGATAGTTGGTTCAATACCCACTCAGAAAAATCTTAAATTTTTCTCTTCACCAATCTGGTAGACAAAACACGGCGTTGAGTTCCGATACTCAGCACTCAATGTGTAGAAAATTTGGCGGAAACTGAGTAACTCAGTTTAACGCTAAATGGTAAGTGTTAAAGATGTTAAAAGGAATAAATTAATTGTCCACCCTGTCTGAATCAAACCCATAACCACAACTCGTATAATTGAGATCAGTCCTATAATGATGTGCAAAATATGCTCAAAGGCCTCCTTGTGTTCTTTAAACATGCTGCTAGGATTATATATAATTTTCACGTTATAATCGACTCCAAGGCTAATAGCCGCTGTTAATATAAACGTTTAAACATCATTTGATAGATGGTAACGGTAGTTCGCATGGGTTATAGTAAAAAAAAATGTAGATTATTTTTGTATAGTAGTTACTTTATTCTACCGGGTATGCTTGGTAAGTGGTCTGTTAAAAAGTTTTTTTTTTAACAGGAATTTCAATGTTTAAAAAAAATATCTGTATACGGTGTATCTCGCATATAGCAGGGTAGGAAATAGAAATCTAGTGTTAAGACACTCCGATACCCACTTTCCGCCGATTTATTTCAATGCATTGCGGGTTGAGTGGCGGAACTCAGCGCCGGGCTCTTGTGTGGGTGACAATTCACTCCCCACAACTGTGGCATTACAATCACATCGAACCCAGGCATATCGAACCCACAACTGTGGCATTACAGTCACACCTGGGAGTCGTCGCGTATGCGCTACTACAGCCTCAAAATATTAATTAAAACTCAATTATTGTAGTTTTCTTCAAAATTATATATTTTACTGCTTACCTAATTGCTAATATGTGTTATGATCAGGAACCATTTTAATTTTACATTTTTACTAATTATTGTCGATGGCCTAACATGTTTATTGTTGATTTATAAAATTATTAAATATCAGAGCCAGCCACATCACAATCAACAATACGTTTGTGTACAAACATAGCGTTCGAAATATTTTTCTGTATATGTCACCAATGAAGGATGATAAACCGACGCCTAAAACGATTTAATTTACATATAAATTGACATCATTGTCTTTTTTTTTAATAGAAATATTATTAAAATGGCATCTAGTTTCGTTGTAAGTTTTATTGTTTCGTTCGTCAAATTGTTATTTTTATGTTACGTGGTCAGGAATAGATATTGGTTAAATTTTATATTTTTGCTTGTTTTGCGTGTCTTATATTTTTGAAGTACAGTACGATTGATGAGTTGTGGCCGGCTTGAAGTTAGCTGTAGATGGCTGCGCAGATCTTAAAATCAAATCAGGATTTTTCTCACTCTTGATTATTACCTTTTCGCCTAAAACATGCGGTTGGTGTGCTCACCGACCGTACTGTATTACGGTTATTACCACACTATTTGTCGTTAAATATACTTATGTTAAACTATACTTGGGAAACAAGTTTGTGACTATTATAAATCATTAGCAAATGATGTCTTGGTATTATATTATGGTCGATTACGTCGAATACATATGCATGAAGATGGAACTGACTAACAAGTCTAATAAAAATTTGTCAATGTAGTACTTTCCCACCTTTAAACTTTATCAATCAAATAATCAATTAAAATTATTTTTTTTTTTCAGAACGTCGCCAAAGATCAATGCTGGCAGCGCGAGCGAACAGCATATCCTCCCACAGCGTGTCCTCGCACAGTTCAATAAAATCTGGCAGTACTAACCGTATGAACGGGGTCTCCCCCGCCCCCCTCTCGCCGTTGCCCCCCGCGCCCCACACCCCCGCCCCCGTCCCCACGCCCTCTATGAACTTGCAGAGCAATAAGGCTAATACGTTGTCGAGTGAGTTTTTTTTTAACTTTTTTATGTTGTTTCTTTTTTAATTTAATAAGCTGTTTTTATAATGTTATGACATAGCCTTTTTTCATCTGTTAAAGAAAGGTATTGAAAGGTGAAATTATAATAGGGAAGAGGAAACAAAAATATTTTAGAATAGACAGAGGGAACCTAGATCCCCATTAAGATACTTTCGTTCCCCACTTACCACTGGATTTTGGAGGCATTGCGTATTGAGTAACATTTAATGCATCATTTTTATACTTTACATGTATATTATATAGTTTAAAAAATCAACTCCATATCTAACTCTAAAGATGTGTAGCATAAAAAAAATATGATGCTTTAAAAGGAAAATATTTTAAAAAAAGCGCTGGAAGATTATCAATTATAAAAACACTATAGGGTTTCTATTATTTTTATCCAAAAGAATCACAAAAATCAAATACTATTCATAACAGATTTTAATAACTTCTTTACAGATTTCTCTCTAAAGGGTACAGGCAAAAAACCTAAGCCTAAATCGAGGAAATTAACAAAAGCAGACATTGGTATGCCGCTAGACTTCAAACATGTCTCCCATGTTGGATGGGACGCGGATAAAGGTAATTAATTTTTTCTCACTTCTAATGTCAAAAGTAGAAAAGAGCAAAAATGAGTCCTGGTCCGGTCAAGTGCGAGTTGGACTCGGCCATTGAACCCTCGTTCAATATAAATTTCAAGATTGTAGGCCAATAAGGAAGTACAACTTAAAAAAAATTGATATATTTAAGTAACGGGAGTGACATACCAAAAAAAGTACTACAGAGAAGAAGAGAAAATAAGGGGAAAAATGTAGATGACACAAAAAATGAAAAAAAAGAGATCGGAATCCCACAGTTCTGCCAACAAGAATATAACAACCAAAAATTAAAAATTGAAAACGCAAAAGGATACATTTACAACAAATATGCCCCATATAGCCTTATGCCTTTCAATACGTACGGAACAGGTCTTACTCATTATCGGACAAAAAAGATAATTTTGATTGCGTTGACCTTAATCTTAATTTGTTCTCCGCTTCAAGGGACTCTGTCAAGGGAATCTGGATATTTGATATAATCAATATCAGCGTGATAGCTCTATATAATTTCGAGAAAACTTGGTCGTTACAGACGTACAGACAGACAAACCTACAGACATACAACAAAGTGATCCTGTAGATTTTCCGTTTTATTCTTTTAAGTTACAGAAATCGAAAAAGTAGCTTCACGCATTTTTATACATAGATAGGGTTAGGTTCTTTACCTGTCTAGGTCTCTCTAGGATCTCGACACTCCTTTTTCCCTATTCTTTATTCGAGACATTACGTGTTGCGAAACTCAACACCGTACTTTGTCTCGGTACCAGAGCAAGGAAATGAATCCACAACCTTCGCGTTTATAGTCTAACTTTGGGCCACGACTGCCTTTATGCTTATATATTTTTGTTTTACTTTCCCACTATATCCCGGAACGAGGAACGAAAACCTTGGAACGTAGTGTTGAGACACTCCATTCCTATTAAGACAATTTCGTTTCCCACTCTTCGCCGAATTCTGGAGACGTTACATATTAAGTGGTGGATATCCGCGCTTTTGACTCTTTACCAGAGCAAGGAAAGGAAAATATAAAATATTTTATTTCCTCGAATGGGAATTGAACCCACAAGTAGCACGCCTGTGCCCCTTCGCCACGACTATAAATTTTATTAACAAACCTGTTTACTTGTACAGGATTCGACATATTCGACATGGACAAATTGCCAGAGGAGCAAATGAGGTCGTTTTGGGACAAAGTGGGCATCACAGAGAATCAACTAAACGACCAGGCTACGAGACAGTTTATATACGACTTTATTATCAAAAATGGCGGCGTTGAAGCTGTTAAGGAGGAGCTGCATGATACGAAACCTAATGGTGATTTCTTTTTTAGCGATATGATTTTATTATCACTTTGTTAAATCACAATTTAAGAATCGCTGTGCGTGCAAACCTACTTGCGAACAAGTACAGTATGGTCAATATATTGTGGCCACACTCAAATTAGTTTTTAGGAACTTCTAAGCATTGTTCACTCGAGAAGAGAATAATCAAAAGTATAAAATATCCTGAAATCAAATATGAATAGCCGCCTACAGCTGATTTCAGGCCGGCCACGACTCGTCGACCGTGCTGTACTTGTTCGTAAGATACTTCTGCGATAATTACGTTGTACGTGGATTGCGATAAAACGTGACAAGTCACAATTGAAAATCGCAAAGTTTTTTGTGTCGCACATCCGCGCACCGCTTTACATGTTAATACATTGCTTTTAAAATGATAGGTCGTTAAAAAATCGCTGTAATCGTAGTACACGGTTACTTAAACATTTTATTAGCTATATATCTATTTATAAATCAATTAAAACAAATAATAAAGTTATTAAGTATTTTGAAGTATATCTGATGATCTGGTGGTGCTCGATCTATTTGTTATATTTCCATAAATATCTGAATATAGTAATATATGTTAAATGGTTTTCATACAAAATTGTAGAGTGCCCGCGAGGTCCGGCGCCGCCCCCCGCGCCCCCTGCGCCGCCCGTGCCCGCCCGCGCCCCTCCGCCGCCTGCGCCACGTAAGTCACCTATAACATTATATTATTTATTCTATACATAAATTAGTTTTTGAAATACGAATATTTATGTAAATGACAAAATGAAATGGGTAATTTCTGTTGTACAGCATCTCGGGCGCCGCCCCCGCCGCCCGCGCGCGCCGTGCCGCCGCC
>JAAIXJ010000024.1:318880-346016 GCA_013403705.1 Heliconius hermathena | reverse complement strand
ATTTAATATATTGACATAATGTGTCCACAGCCCCACCCGCAGCCGGGCCGCCGTGCGTGCCGCCGCCGCCGCCGCCCGCGGCCGCGCCGCCCCCGCCGCCGCCGCCGCTCGCGCCGCCCGCGCCCGCGCCGCCGCCGCCGCCGCCCGCGCCCGACCCCCGCGCCGCGCTCATGGAGAGCATCCGCAACGGGAACAAGGCGCTCAAGGTGAGTGTCACCTTGGCTGTGGATGCGGATGCAGGAGGAACTTACGACACAACATGAAGGTTTTAGGGTTTTACGTGTGGACGCTCACGTTCACCCTGCGAACGCGCGAGCTCCACTCTCTATCTAAATATCTTCTTTATTTTTATTGTTAGACCTTTCATAAACAGAATTTTATAAATTTCTGATACTCAAAGTTTATTTTTATAATGATCATTCAATTTATTTTGAAAAAGGTAAAGCACTTAAACGGTTTTCTAAACACACTGGCATGTATGTATATCCTAAATATTTTCTTTTCCGTTTATCCATATATTATAAATAACTTTCATGTGTACTATTCTTCTTATATTTAAATAGCATAATTTTCTGTAGTACTATTAAATTTCATAAATGATTAAGTCACATTAATTATTAAATATGTAAAAATCCTTATTAGTTGTTATTAAATATTCTGGACCATTTCAGCATGTCGACGTGGGTTCAAAGAATTCGCTTAACGACGACAGTAGAAACAATTTACTAAGTGAAATACGACAAGGAATTAATTTAAGAGCTGTAAGTAAAGTTAATTATATTAATTACATAAAGAAATCTGACTAAACGCGACAGTTGTAGGCATGACTCCTACTCGGGAGAGTGCATTATATTCATGTCCCTCGTTCAGGCAATATCAAACGCGGCGTTGACTTCCGCCACTCAACCCACAATGTCTCGAAAGGTCTTAATTCTTAATACCAAGTTCCCTCTGCCTCTCACTTTTTTTCGTCAGACCATACCCCACATATAATAGAGAGCTATTATGAAGTTAAAATAAAAAAAACTTTATTTTTCTACCGCTCTTTATATTACAACTTATAATGTTTAATAAAGAAATGGAGATTTTACTATAATATTTTATTGTCTAATTTGATTTTAGGTTTTCAGGATTTTTATACATATTAAATGAAACTGCTAAACCAAATTAATCGCGTGTATTTAGTATATTTATATTAGCTTTTGTAAGACCCGACGATTTGAACATTTTGCAGTAGTCCATTGGTCTACCCCTGACTAACATTTATGTATAATATTAAATATACACGATTAATCCAGTTTAAAATTTAATTCATATTTACCCTCCTAAATTAAAATGAAAATAATCAAATTCTTTCAATTCCCTCCAGGTACGTCGTTCAAGCAGCTCAGCGGGAGACTCGGAAGATCTATCGAACCGCGCCGCAGTGTGTGGCCTCGCGGGTGCACTCGCTAAAGCGCTGCAAGAGCGAGCACGAGCCATACAGTCCTCCTCCGAGTCTGATGATAGTGAAAACGAAGCTAGTGACTTTGAATGGGACGATTGAGTCACTAACATAGTCACTGATATAATGTTTGATATTGTTGTTTTGAAGGAAGTTAGGTGATAGTGACTGTAGCAGGATTTACTCATGACAATTGGAAGTGAACGTGAATGGGAGAGGCACTAACACGGTCACTAACATAGGAGTCACTAACACTGACTAATGAATACTACATACATATGAAAATATGAGTGTCGCTATGATAGACACTATCACTATTGTGATAGATGGTGTTTTTTTCTTGGTCATCTATTGTTTCTTTTTGTATCTCTGTTAGTATGGCAGTGTATCATGCTGGCATTATAATTGCAATAATTTCTTTTTCACGAAAGTAAGAAAATGTTTTAAATTCTGTCTGCTATTCTATAGGAAAATATTTTGTTTCTTTTATTTAGAACTAAAATGTTGAAATTGTATAACTTTTGCAATGATAGTTTGTGTCATATTGAGTAAGAATGTGTATAGTTGACTTTCAGGAATATTCCTTTTAAAGAGCGAGAGTGTGGGCAGTCTTTAATATCACATTTGAAATAATTTTAAAATTTTATTTTCTTATTATGTGCCATCACTGCCATAAACTCAACAAACAAACAAACCGCCAGGTTCACAAGAAAAAAAATATACTAATTAAATGTGCTTAGAGTTGAGCCTTGTTTTTTAACAAGATAGTTATAACCTCGTAATACTAACAGTCGTGGCGCAGCGGCACATTCTGGCTGTAAACACTACGGTTGTGATTTCGATTCCAATCGGGAAAATATTTTTTTTCACTGCCCTACTCCGGTGACAAGACAGACCTCGGCATTGAGTTTCACCATTCAACATGAAATGTCTCGAAAAATGGGCGGAAAGCGCCACAGAGTGCCTGTCACTAGGTTCCCTCTGCCTAGCCCGCTATGTGCAGGATACAGCGTGAAGCTATAAAAAAGTAATATCTAAAATAAATTTGATTAAAAAATATATATTTAATATTTAACTAAATCATGAACAAAGCTCAAAATGAAATAAAGGACTTTTGTAGTATTTAGATACATTTTATCGCTAACATTTTTTTTTAATAATTGACAACACAACTTAATCGATTCTACTTTAATTGTATAAAACAGCAATATTGTGGTCTTATTTAATAATAATAATATTTTTTTTTTGTTAAAAATAATTTTAAGTCATATAATAACTAGGTGATGTAACAAAAAGTTAGTGCCTGTAATAGTTTTTAACTTAACTAAGTATATATTATAGGTATCAGTATTTTTTTAATTATACTACTTCTAATACTGTACTCTACTTTTCATGAACTAAATTCTCTATCAATAGTTTTCGGTAGTATCGTTTTGTTTCTTTGCAAGAACAACGCGTTGAGCTAAAATTTAAACATTTTATTCATATAATGAAATATTTGTATGCTTATCGTAGGCAATCAAATATGTAATTAATAATTATATCTGTAATGGCAATAGTTGTGGGTTCAATTCCCACTCGAGGATATTATTTTTATTTCAGTGCTCTGGTATGCGTGGTGTTAAGTTTCACCACTCAATACGCAACGCAACGAACGGAAGTGTCTTAACACTAGGTTCCCAGGTTCCCTCTTCATACATACTTCTCAAAACAATGTTCTTGCAAAGTATACACTTATAGTCAAACAACATATTTATCCAGTAACGGTATTAAGTTTAAAATATTTACAACAATTATTGTAACTTCTGTATGTATGCTATTAATTAATTATATTTTATTGTAATAATAATAATTTTGATTAGTTTCATTTTGTTAAGCGTTCATAGTAAGTTGTATATGTGTATATATCTATAGTAGTCAGTATAATGACTGAAGTTGAGAAGGTGTTCTCCTGCAAAAGTGGCCTAACTTAAAACTTGTGTAAATTTTGATTTTCTTTTAATTGGTAGTGAAACGTGTATTCTATTATTCTATGATGATTTCTCACTGATTTTGCTGAAAAAATCATAATGAATAAAAAAATACTTTTAAAATACTTTTTTTGGATATTTGGTCCACTTTGAAAATATGTATATTACTTTTCTGTTGAAGAAATTAGGGCGCGTAATAATATACACATTCTTTTTATTTCTAGCGACCTGCACTCTGTTTCGCCCGCTTGAACTACACTATTATTTATTTACTAATATGAATTATTTTCATGTTCTAATAGCATTATCATTTTAAAGACAATATGTATACATTGAAAACTAAAAATAATTACATTTTAAGTTAGGCCACTTTAAATTGGAAAGGGCGAAATTATTCTAATGTGTCAATAAAAATGGTTATTGGAACTTGTAACTTAAGACCGTGGGATCGTTTTAATTTTTTATTAAAATATTTTTTTTTACAAGTATTATCTAAAATTAACACTTTAATATGTTGAGTTAATTAGTGAACGACTTAGTCGTGACAAAAATATGTTCTTCTTGATAGCTCAATCAGCTAGGAAATAAAAAAAACGTATTAAAATTGTTTAAACAAAAGAAAAATATGTGTTCGAAACCCAGCACCATACTGTCGGTCTATCCATGATGGGAAAATATTTAAAAGTTAAGAAGTTGCTATATGACTTCAAATGGGACTTAAACCTAAAATCATCGCATTTTATGTAAAATTGTAAAAATTTTGTTTAATAAAAAGATGTTTTTTTTTTATTAAAAAGATGTTAAATATATGTTAAGTCATTAAAAACTTTTTGTATTGACATTTACGAATATAGTACGGTCGACGATCGTGGCCTGAAGTTAGCTGTAGATAGAACGTCCATTTGATGTGAGTACTATACTTATTTTTTATTGTTTTAATACCGAGTGAACAATGCGCATAAATTTTGCAAAACCTAACTTCAAGGCGGCCACGACTTGTCGACCGTACTGTAAATTTTACAACGCAAATCTAAGGAATGTTAGATTATTTAAGAAAAATTAAGTTTGTGATGTAATTACAAATTTTCTAACTTGTTTAATATTTCAATAATCAGCACCTGTGTTTATTATGCACATATTTATTTATAGAATGTATTTTGTATTTAAATATTATGTTAGTCTCTAGTTATTAATTATCTAATGTATACTGTAAAGGGACGTCATTTTTTTTTCTTATTTCAATGTTTTTAACTATTAATAATGTGCTTCTTGTCTTTAACTATTGTTTCGTTGCTTTGGTGGTGAATACAGTCAACCTGCGTATCACAAGTTTTAAAACTACGAAGTATGCATAATAAAGTGGAGCGCTTATACAAACGATAAAAATATTTCTAAATTGTAAAAAAAATATAAAAAATATGTTAAATATTTTGTTTAAATTATATTTTTTGTTCGACAGTTTTCACCAACAAAGAAATATTTCTGTAATTTTTTTTCTGGTTAAAAATTTACAGCAAAATTTACAGTCGACAACCCTATTATAGTTTCTTTGTATTCATAATATTCAACTACTTTTGTGCACAAAATATACTTCAATCATAATTAAAGTCACTGGCAAGTTGCAGAATTTTTGTTATTTAAAAGTCTTCTTCTAAATAAAGCAATGTAACTTACAAACTTTCTAAACTTTAAGCAATATTAATTGTTCATTTAATCTTTAAGAACATTCCTTTTTCGACGGCTCATCTTGTAATCGAAATAAGATCGCGTCTGAAAATGTGTTAAATTAAACTTATAGTTTTTTTTTTATAATACAGTTGAGATTCGATTATCCGGCCCCCGATTATGCGAATTTAGTACTCGAGAAACAAACAATCGAGTACATGTAAAGTAAAATTTTGAAAAACTGAATAACAATATTAAAACACCAAGGGCCAGTTTCACCACTGGCTGATAAAGTCCTGTGGCTGACAGCCGTGTCTGTTAGACAAGCTAAGCTAGCTAATTTTTGATTTCACAGGTCTCGAATAGCGATATCTAGAAGATACACATTTGACACATGCATTTCATTTTTACATACTTACTTGTAATTTAAAAATGTAACAAATCGTATGAATTGTTACGAACTATTATCGTTTAGGGAAAATTATTCTCGAAAAATACAAAAGAAAACATTTATTTTGTATTTTCATCCTCTGTCTGTGAGATAGCATTAATTATTAGATAACTATCTGTAACTTTATTCGTAACCGGTGAAACTGGCTCTTAATATTTGAAAAATAAGTTTATATTACCAAGCATACTTACTTATATATTTTAGTATATATCTTATTTAAACTCAATTGTTGAAATCTCTTCATATATTCGATCATTAATATATTTATTTATACTAACGCTTAAAGTTTAGACACAATTAGTCCGGTTAATTTTACTGTTTATTTATTATCCAATTTTTTTTAGTAACTTTAACTAATGTTTACTTATTTTACGATTAGTTTTTTTTAAATAATTATATTAAGTTAATTGCAAAACTCAAATTCCAACTTTCCTAGACTAAAAATATAGTGTGAAAATTCTGCAATATGCAGTGGCAGTAATCGCTTTGCTCATATTTTTTTTAATGCAATAATAAAATTTAAATTAAGCATTTAATTAAGCGTAAATTTAGAAAACACAAAGCTATTTTTATAATATTTAAAATAAAGTTTTGTATTGTTAATCTGTCGTGACTAACGGGAAACGTTATAGCCACCAATGAATACCACGTTAACTAAATAAATAATCATTAATTTCAAATAAAGGTGTTTTATTAACTTGATCTAAAAATAACTATATTTTTATCTTTTTTTTTATATTTGTAATTTTTGACACTTGAAGAAAGGATAAGAGAACCTAAGGGTACATCATTACTCTCTACTTTCGAGGCATTTTAGTTATGCCTATTTCGTTGCATTTCTGTTAATCAGTGATCGAAATAGAAATAATTATTAAATATAAACATTAGTCACTCAATATTATGAATTATAATTTATTTACGCCGTAAGCGGCGCCTTCGTGGCGCCGCAGAGTATTATTTTCATTTTCTTGCTCCGGTAACAAGATAAAGCGCAGCGTTGAGTTTCGACAATGGCCAACATTCTATAAAACTTATAATTGAAAAAAGATGAAGAAATAAAAACAACAGGAATGATAGGATTTACTTAACAAGTCTAGACGCGACGGTTGTTGGTTCGATCCCAACTCCGAATACTCAAGGCGTCGCCTGCTTACTATTAATAATTCTTTTATTATGCTGCATTTCCCATAACATAATCAAATAATTTATATATTCAATAATTTTGAGAAAGTGCAAGCACTACATGACTGCTGGTGAGGACAAAGTCGGCGGCAAGGGCGCCCCCTCAGGGCTCGTACCTATGCTTGCGGCTGCTAACGAAGCGTTGAATTATTTTAAATTTACATTTTTTTAAAAACGTATACGTTCAAATTACATGCCAAAGCCAAAGTATATCTTCATAAAAATTTCTTGATAGTGAAATAACATTCTATCGTAAGTTTCAATATCTTTATCAAATAAAAAATGTTGTAATATCACCTTGCAATTCTCTCCCGTGCTCTTTTCCATTTGAATACTGCAATTCTGAACATCAATTCTGATCTCGCTCCTATCAGTGAGTGGGTGACTTTGTTTGACCTTCTTATGAAACTCTCCAAATGTCAAGCTCTATTAATTGGAAGTAGACAATTACGCACCAGAGTAGATTTAACACCTTAACACCTTGCCTTGCATAAAACTATTTTTTTTATCAGCTTCACGCTGTATCCCGCACACAGCAGGGCAGGCAGAGGGAATCTAGTGTTAAGACACTCTGTTCCCCACTTTCTGCCGAATTTTGGAGGTATTGCGTGTTGAGTGGCAGGACTCAACGCCGCGCTTTGCCTCGACACTAGACCGAAGAAATGAAAATATACATTTAAGTAAAAATTTCATCTCCTCGAGTGGGGATCGAACCCACAACCAGTCGATTTTACAGTCACACGTTGTGCCATTGCGTCACAACTAGCCTCATAAAACTAAACGAGACAATAATACCGTTACCTGATTCAGCAAGAAATTTGGGTCTTATAATTGATTTATCGTGGTCTGCGAACATTAACGCCTTCACTCGCACTAAAACCACTCTTGCTCAATTCCTACTTTTGCCATTGTTAGATTACGCTGATGTTTGTAATCTTGATGCTAATTAGGAGATTCTCGACAAACTTGACTGATTTCAGAATATGTTTATTCGTTTTATCTTCGGCTTACACACATTTGACCACATGTCTGATCTCCGTCGGCAACTGAATTGGCCTTCTGTTCCTTTACGCCGTAACCTACACATTCTCACTTTTCGTTTTAACATTTTAAAATTATCCTGTCTGTACGGTAAGTACGGATACTTACCGTTTTCAAATGGTACTTCCAATTGAAAGACCTGTATGCCCCTGTGTGTTTTTCTTTTTCAACTTTGTGTTATTTGACTAATACTAAATATATTTGTATTGCCTATTTGCTTTTTGTAGGTTTATTAACGTAATATTTAAATAGGCCAGTCGTGGCGCAGGGGCACAAAGTGTGACTGTAATACCGACTGGTTGTGGGTTCGTACTCACTCGAGGAGATGAAATATTTATTTAAATTTATATTTTCATTTCTTCGCTTTGGTGTCGAAGCAAAGCGCGGCGTTGAGTTCTGCCACGCAACACTCATTGCCTCCAGAAGTCGGCAGAAAATGGGGAATGGAGTGTCTTAACACTAGGTTCCCTCTGCCTACCCTGCTGTGTGCAGAATACAGCGTGAAGCTGATTTGATTTAATATTAAAATATCGCATTCGAATCATTTCTTTTAACGTCTTCTACATTCAAGGGTTCCTCGTAGAGATCTCTATTAGAGATAAGTTATCCGTTGTACACATTCTTTCTGTTATTATAGGTTTTCTGTACTTTTTTGTGTGATACATAAATTAATGAAAAAAATAAATACACAAATGCACTTTACATTAAAAATTATTAATTTGCTACTGCAACAGGTAAGTAAGTTAGTTCACAGTGAATAAATGAAACTGACAATAATTTACGCTTTAAGATTTAACGCCCATTTAGTAAGTACTTATCTCATCATTGAAAATTTTAATAATTTTGCCTTCTATATGTGTCGGCCTGTTTCCACTATATTTACCGAGTAGACCTACTAGGAGTAAGACTATATCTATAGATATATCTATAAGACTATATCTATAAGACTATATCTATAGAACAATGTAAGTTAAAGGCTGGGATTTTTTTAATAATGTAAAATATAAAATTATAAGAAAATAATATGTTTTTTACTTTCCGCCGAATTCTGGAGTGTGGCGGAATTCAACGACGAGCTTTGCCTCGTTACCAGAGCGAGGAAATAAAAATATAATGGGAATTTATTTCAAGTGGGCATCGAACCCACATCCTGTATCTATATTTATGTATTTAAAGTTGCACGCTTGTGCCTCTGCGCGACTGGATTATTTATATTAATATTTACAAACAAAGGAAATCGCGCCCTCTTGAATGATAACATCGAACACGATAAAATGTAGTAGCAGCTAATTTAAAATATATATAACTAGATCAAAAAAAATTATATGTATAAAATCATGTTTTCTTATATTTTCTTTTAATTCGGAACGTTTTTATTTAGAGTTATTCAATATACGAGTTCAATGTGACCTTCTACGTTCCATTGATTTTTAAGTCTGTCACTTGCACATATATTATTTAGTTACATATATTCTATATATTCATATATTCTATATATTATCTATATTCTATATATATTCATATATTCTATTTTATTCTCAACACTATTTAGCACAAAACGATCGCAGGTTCAAATTCCGTCAAAAATAAAACCAACATTTCTTTCTAGACTTCCATTTATTTTAAAATTTTGAAAATTACTAAAGTACAGGTTTTAAAAGAATAATTTTATTAAAAAAAAAAACAAGAAATAATTTTTCTTATCACAACGGTCACACGTTTGGTTAACCAAAATCATAAACATACATAAAAATACAATTAAGTAAATGCAATATTACAAAATAGCAAATAATACAAGTCTACAAAAATTGTTTTGAAAAGCTGTTTTGATAATTTTAACTGATTTATACAGTTTTAATGTGCCGTATATGTAATATAAAAACCCCTTAAAACCGTAGCAAGTCATGCTTTTTCTCATATTTATACATATAATAAGAATTTTACTTGATTTTGGCCTGGGATATCCTTGGGATATCTGTCATAATATCAAGTTCAACCATATCTTTTCTTTTTTACTTATTGAAGCATTTATTTAAAAATATGTTCCTTATAATAAAACTGTTATAAAATCTGTTAAGATCACAGCTTCGAAAAGCAAAAAAAACTGAATTCACATTTTGTAAGGAAATTCCAACATTCTATATATATATATTTCGTTTTCAGCACATCAAAGTACATATTCATAAATTAAAATTATTCAAATATTTTTTTGGTTATAGAACTGTGTAATCTATGAAATATAGTGGAAGTGTATATTTATAAGACATGATTTCCTATCAACTACAACTAGAACCATTAATATTAATATTGTATAATTTAATGTTAATATTTATAATTAAATTTTTCAACTTCTTTGTCATTCAGGTAAGTTTCCATCACTTATCACAAATAATACATGTAATTCCACAAAATTGGAATAAAATGCTTAGTGCATTCATTTTGAGGCTGTCATCTATTTAAAATATTTATAAAAAATGTTAACACAGCATTCTATCTTATGTTTCTTAAGTTATCTAACCTAATCATATCAAAGAAATCCATTGTTCAATCTTCTATCGTTATAACACTTGCAGTATCCTTAAAGCCTATAGAATCTTCGTCATCTGTCAAAATTACAACATTGCCGCTCACGCTTGGACTATCGTTATCAATAATTTTATCATCTTTCTTTTTATATAGAGAAAGTACATCTGAAATAATAGGCGTGTGAACCATTTCATGTACTTGCCCTTCGTCTATATCAATTGAATTCTGACTATCCTCATCTTGAGATAACATTTCCACTTTACTTACATAATTTTTATCTACTCTTACAACTACTTTTTCTTCTTCACTTTCTGTTTCTTCATGGCCGTAATACTTCTCATCGTCCTTCACGTCTTTTGGTACATAAGTATTTATGAGTTGAGGTAAATTTGCGTCTGATGTGAAAACTTTACTTGGATCCGAGTCTTCTATATCGCATTGATGTTGGGAGAACACTTTGAACGAGGTGAAATATTTATAGCACTGGTGGCACTGATTTTGTAAATGAGCTCGATAGTGGTTATGCAGATTGGGGAAGCTGTCGTTGCAAACAACACACGTCTCGGGCATGACGGTGGCTCTGTAATGCATTTTTTTCGACGACTTGTGCACTAGTTTCATATGTTTAATGAACGGACCGTATTTAACAAATTGCTCCCCGCATTTACGACATTTAATAGGCTTTTTGTTATATTTTCTACTTCTGTGAGAGAAAGCGTGTATATTAAATGCATCCATTGTTTTGAACTTCAGGAAACAGAACCGACACGATATGGACCCTGAACCTCGATGGATTTGATCGTGTTTCTTTTTAGAATTCTTCTTAGTGACCGGTTTGAAACAGAAACTACACTCGTCGTAAACTTGTCGAAGTCCGTCATTATTAGATTCGGTGACTTCCTCATCACTTTCTATCGCACATAAATGATTATCGAGGTCCAAACGCGAATAGAAATATTCTCCACATTTCTTACACCTGTTCTCCTCGTGGTAAGCCAAATGCTTGTGAAGGTTGAAGAAGGTTTTATGACAGATGTTACACTTTTCTTCAATCGACTCTTTGGGTAGTACCACCCATTCTTTATCATCCCCGTGAACGTCTCTCATGTGGTAGATCATTTCTCTGAACGCTACGAACTTCTCGTCACAATGTTCACATTTCGTCGGCTCATCTACATTTAATTGTGCAAAATGATGATTCTTATGCTTTCTGTACAGCGTCATTGTATTAAACTTCCTATTGCAGTATATGCAACCGAAGTACCCGATAGTGCGGTGGTAGATCTTATGATTACCTAACGCGTACTCATTTTCAAAAACTCTAAAGCAATAGTCACACGTTAGTTCCTTTTTGGTTTCGGAAGCTTCTTTAAACACTTTTATTCCGTGTTGCGTTCGCAAGTGGCAGTCCAATTTTACTTGTAAATGGAATGCTTTGTAACAAATATGGCACTTTACTTTTCTTGGATGTATTTCTGTATCACCAATGAGTTTCTTTTTATCACAGCTGAACGCCAAATGTCCTTCGAGAAAGCGTAAGGAGCTGAAGTAATCGAAGCAATAGTTGCATCTTAGTGAATTGTGGTAATCTATGTGTCTCTCGAAGTTTCCTTTAGTGGCCAATATTTTGTAGCAAATGGAACACTGCAGTTCCTTTAAAGGCCCGTCCAGCGCTTGAACCCCACGCTCTGCTATCCATGTTTCATTAATCCCATGAGCATCTCTTAAGTGATAATGAAGATCGTAGCCCCTCATAAATTTCTCTTCACACTGAGGACATTTCAAGGGATCGTCAATATATTTCTGTGTCAGATGACTCTTTATGTGCACCCTATGGTTTTTGAGAGAGATGGTCTTTTTCCCACAGAATTTGCATTTGAAGAATTCTGGCTTTCTCAGATGAGCTTCTTCATGGAACTGCAATCTTTTTTCATCTAAGAACACTTTCGCGCACAATTTGCAGGAGTAATATCGAGGCGCCGGCGCGTCCGGATCCTCTTTAATCATTTTACTTTCAGGATGAGTCCGACGTAAATGGCGAATAAGCTTTACCACGTCTGGATAAAAGCGGGCACAAATCGGACATTTCACTTTATTCTTCCTTAACTTCTCTATCCTCTTTTTATGTGATTGATGATCAAAATTGTGCCCTTTAACGTGTCTTTTAAAGTAATCTTCTACAATGTAACCTTTTCCACATATGTGACATTTAAAAGGTCCATTATCATCTTCAAAATGCGTCCGTGTGTGTAGTTCCAACCTTCTTTTGTTAGTAAACTGCAAATTGCATATATCACACGCATGCCTCGCGCCGTACAACGAAGTTTTAGACTTATGCCAAATTATGTGATGCTTTAATGAATTTTCTGAATCACATACTTTTCCACAATGGTGACAAGTATGGGTTCCGTCAAATTTATCTTTGTCCACTGAATTAGGCAGTACGGAGCCAACTATAGTATTGTTGACACTCTCGCCTCGTTTATAATGGATAGCCATGTGGGAAAGGTAGACTTTTCTGTACTGAAACACTTTCTTGCATATGGAGCACTCATAGTCCTTGTTCTGGAATCGTGTTTGCTTGTGGTAGTTCATATGAGCCTGGGCGGCGCGCAGGTGCTTGCTCTTCCTGTTACAGATCGAGCAAGTCAAATATTTGGGATCGAGGTTTGTATCGTTGTAGTGTTCACGCATGTGCGCCTTGTAGTGACACTGAAACCGGAAGTTCTGAAACAAAAGAAAATAAAAGTAATGTTAGCCTATATATTAACTTAACTAACTTAACTTAACTTAGCTTCACGCTTTATCCCTTGCGGGGTAGTCAGAGAGAACGGAGCGCCAAACGCTACGGTCTCTACATACCTCTTTCGCCTCGTCCACTGTCATCAACCTCTTCATACATGCCCTTCGGGGGGTCCTCATGCTTTTTACGTGACCTTCCTCCAGTATCTTTGATACTGTGTTTTCGAAGGTCAACCGAGGTCTCCCCCTACCTCTCTTACCGCTCACTTTTCCATCATAAATCTTTTTTGCCATTCTTTCATCACTCATTCGTTCGACGTGCCCAAACCAGCTGAGCACGTTCTTCTTCATTCTCACTGTGACATCCTCGCTAGTACCTGCCATTCTGTGTACCTCTTCATTGCGGATTCGATCAGCTAAGCTGACTCCGCATATCCTACGAAGAGATCGCATCTCCACAGCATTCATCTTTCTTTCATTCTTCTTCTGTAATACCCACGTTTCGCTGCCGTATAACAGAGTCGGTACCAAAACTGCATTGTGTACGGCCAAACGCGCAGCTGTGCTGACGTTTCGCCGTCTCATCAATGCAGCTAAGGCTCCGTTAACTCTGTTACCGGCAGCAATACGCCTTTCCACATCCATCTCGTATCTTCCATCTCTACTGAACATACTTCCCAAGTATACCACTTCATTCACTTGTTCTAATATCTTACCATTTACACTGATCTTGCATTCCGTCCTTTCTTCATCTCTTTCAAATTATTACATTATATATTTTATAATATTCGGGCAGATAAGTACTAGTTTTGACACGTTCCATTCTCCACTTTTAACAATTTTTGTGTTTTGAATTCTAAATATTATTCGTAGTATTTGCTACCAAAAATTCGACCTAACCTTACGTAAATAAGTAAAAACAATTACCTCTTGACAAACAAAACACTGCAGCTTTTTCTCCATACTTTTGCCAACATGGTTGTGCCAATTGACATGTCGCTTCAACGATATTAGCGTCGGCAACTGTTTACTGCATATAGTGCAAGTAAAACCACTCAGATTGACCAAGGGAGTGCCATTACCGGCGGAATCCTCTAAGCCGTTGTGACTCTGGACAAAGTCCAGGGGTTCCGCCTTCGTCACAACGACTTCACAAAAATCCGCCAAATCGGACGCAACCGTTATAGGCGGTTGTTTTAAACGATGCACAAATTTTATATGATTGGCCAATGCACTACAACTCTTGAACTGCTGACCGCATTCTATACAAGTGTATTGATTCCTCGGCTTTATATTCACACTTATATGCGTCTGGTTATGTTCGTTGATGGCACTCACTTTCATTTCTATGTCGCATATGAGACAGCGTACAGAACAATCTTTTAAATTAATTTTGGCTCTTTTTGTACCAGACGTCATGTTGTGTTTTGTACGTTTGTGATGCAAAAGCAACCGTTTGTAGGAGAACTGCTTCTCACATATATCGCATGTATTATCATCCTCGCCGTCATCTTGACTAGATTCAGAATCGTAATTGTTATATCTATCATTAGGTGTGGTTTCGTTTAGCAGATCCGTCGAAGTGTCTGGCACTTCTTTTTTAATATTTTCTTCTGTGTGTTTTATTTCATGGGTCAATAGAGATTTTCTGTATTTAAAGGATTTGTCACAAAATTTACATTTAAGTGGTCCACTCGATATGTTAGCACTGTACTCTGAATGTATTGATGCCGAGTCCTCCATTGTACTTGCTCTAAAAAAGTTTAATCACTTAATAATTATCTTATTTTAAAAATGATATGCACAAAAATGTCACATTAGTTACAGCATTTAAGTTCAAGGACCAGATTAAAGTTTTCAAAATTATCGTTTTTTTTTCGGATTTGTTTATCCTGAATAGAATAATTGCTAAATATTCGAAATAGTCATAAAGAAAATAAAGGCACCTCACCGCAATAAAGCACGTATCTATCATCAAATACGTATTTTTGCAACTATTATTATTTAAGTCATAAAGTTTTATATGGTATAGCTTTTTAGCTATAAACTTTTGTTTATTGTTAGGCAGAAAAAAATCTAATGAAAAAGTAATTAAAAAAAATTCCAACCTGGATTCTTCATCACCGCCGTCATCCGCTTCATCCATGTTGGACATATGAGCCGCTAGATGTGTAATTAAAGAATCTTGACTCGGGAGTTTTTTGTTACACATGCGACATTGAAAATTTTTCACCGGCTCCGGAGTCGTTTTACTCGAGCTAACAGGAAAAAAATGTGCTTTCAAATGCAAGAAGTAACAACCTTTTTTAGTTATCACTTTATTACACACTGGACACTCGAAGGTGACGGTGTCTGTTTTTTGGGGACAAACGTTGAAATGCGCGCTGTGAATATAATAATCTTCGAAAGTCTCCCCGCAATAGAAGCATGGAACGCAAATTTTTCCATTTTCGTTTTTAACCGACGTATCTTCCTTTTTAAGAACTGCCGCGTGAACTACCTTCATGTGTTTTTCCAAATTTTCAATGGTCTTAAATTTCGTCGAGCACATTGGACAATCTATTTTGATAGACTGTTGGACAGCATCAATCGGTTCTAACGACACCATAAGCTCCTTTCTGGGCGATTTGGGACAAATCTCGTGGTGGCGTTTAAGCATTATCTTCAATTTAAACTCTTTTCCACATTTGTCACAGCTAAGTTTATCCTCTGAGTCATTAGCATCTTGGATCTCCTTGGGTTGTTCTACTAAGACAGGTTTTTGGGCATTTCTTCGCCTGTGACTCTTTTTGTGAGCAACCACACTGACGGCAGATTTAAATGCTTTCCCACATTCATCGCACTTATGCAGTAATGGCTCATCAGAATCAGTTCCTCCTGAATATACTGATCCACTGTTGTGGTCTTCAAATTCAGAATCTGAATTTGTAGAAAATCTTATTTTCTTCTGTGAGAGACGTAATTCATCAACACGTTTCGAGCTTCCTGGTTGGTACTCATTACGACTGCCCACTGACACATTGTCTATACTATCCCTACTTCTTTTACGTGTCTTGGGTAAAGGTGTGAATTTACCCTCGAAAGATGGAGAGGGTTTTGATTGTTCTTCACTACTTTGCCTAGTAGGGGTAGATGCAGTAAACCCTGTTAATAAATATTTTAATACTATTAGTAAAAAAATACTTGTAATATTAAATAAATATTAAATCCTAAACCCACCTGGAGGTGGAATATAGTTTCGCCTCAATTCTTGATCAGATCGTTCACATTGCTGTTTAAATATATGGGCACTGCTAAGTTTCTGGATACATTCACTACAAATTTTATCTGGAAGTCCATCACCTTCACATATCTATTTTCAAAAAAGTAAAATAGTTTGTATATATATTGATAGAAATATTGTTTTGACTCTTAACAAAGATTTTACATTATTATAAAAATATTTAACATTTGAAACATATGGGAGAACCATTCATAAAGTAATAAATGTAAGTTCTTGTTCAGTTCAAGAAAAAGAATACTTTATTAATTTTAATTATTTTATTGATTCCTAATTATACATGCAACCTTATGATTTATTTAATTTTATAACAATGTAGTCCAATTTAAGAGCTTTGAACATATCTTCAGATGCAGCAGAGGATTCAAAACCAGATAAAATAAGAATTTTTGAAATATTTATTTTTAACTGATGACTAACATCTGAATGACAATGTTAGGTTTCAAGCAACATAATGTTATTTTGCATTTATATTTCTCCTTTTTTTTTAATATATATATAAAGAAAAGCTGATGATGTGTGTGTGACTCTAAAGTTAGAAAAGTACACATCAGTATTACAACAACATAACATAATAAGAGAAATTAAAACATTTCAAACAAAAATCAAGAAAGATTATCCTAATTTGAATTTTAGATTTAATGTATATAAAAATGAAAACATAAACAAAAGTGAAAACAAATTAAAATATGAAATTTAATTCAAATGTTTAGTTTAAGAAGCAATGATATTACCAAAAACAGTTTACTTTATTAATATGTTCCATATCTTAATAATTAAAGTTAACAACAAGTTAGAGTTGTATTTGATGGGAAACTAAAAGAAAGAAAATTATATACTTTAGTTCAAAATCTTTTATTATATGTAAAATATCTTAGTAATCCCATAAAAGTTAGGATATATCTAGAAATAGTAAAAATAGACACAACTCTGGGATATATGATTTTTATTCTTAAAAATTGTTGAAAAGACAAAATTTTTCTTAATAATAGTAAATATATGTTTAGTGAGAGCAAACAGTAGTTAAAAGATGAAACACATAATTAAAATATCACAGTAGACGCAAATGTAAAATATGTAAATTTTGGTAAAAATGATAAAATATAACTTTCCGATTAAAAATTAAACAATACTGATGTTGCTAAACATGATAATAGTAAAAACAGTGAGAGACTAAGTCCCTTAGTAATAAAAACCGAATCAGCAATCTACATTAAAAGTGATTCCCGGTTTCAAGTTGCAATCGCGCTAGTTTTTAGAATAATTAGTTTAATCGCATACCTTTACTCGGGCACATTCCATAACCATTTCAGCGAGCTGTAAATTGTTGTCCACCGTGAAGATGGAATAAAAGTCGCCGAGTTTGAGGCAAAGCCTACACTTTCCAAGTTTGAGAGCCATATTGATTTGTTCACATAAACCTTCATTTCACTTCATGATCACTTCTAGCTAAGGACGATGTACTTTAGAATCACTAACATCGTGTATTAAAAAGTTTTAATCAAATATTCAATATTCTACATCGTTATTGTGAAAATAATCATTTACACTAAATTTTTCATATGAATCAAAATGGTACCTATGAACCGGCGTTCTCCATTAGCGAAGTGATGAAAGGAGTACCATTTCGATGTTGCTAGAATTTAATTAGGAGTTAGGTTGTATCTTATTAAATATCAATATTTTATGATCTTTAAATGTTATGTTTACAATATATTAAACATATTTTAAGCTTTTAAAGCTATATTAAATATTAACTCCTATAACATTTTTTAGTTAGCCCACACGTATTTGACATTTAAATTTGATTATTGACATGAGCAAAAGTTTGTTTATTGACAATTGATTTTGATAATAGTATATTTTGATTGTTGATAACAACGCTTACCTACGATCCAAATTATCGAAACAATTCAAGTGCATTATGTTTTAAAGCATACACATTACCAACCTCCATTAATATTGTATATTAAAAATGTACATAGTTGCGGGCGCCAATTTATTTGGACAGTGGTTCCCGTATTCACAGGACATCAGTGTTTTTTCGAAATTTAAAAGTTTGAACGTTGAGAACGATACTAATATTGACTTAAAACAGGCTAAACTTATAACTTGCTGCTGGGCATATAACATTTTCCTAATTAACGATATTTTTTACGTTGCCGGAGCTTGGCGTGGGAAAGACAATCAACTTGTTAGAGTACCGGCATTCAACGAATGTAAGCAAGATTTCAAAAATACAAACTTTTTGATTGCTGGTAATGATTATATGTTAGTTTATGTGGAGAAAATAACACGATCAGTCTGGTTTTATAATTTGGAATTAGGCGAATTCAAAAAAGTTAATATTGTAGAAGAGCCTATAAAAGAGAATACTGCAAAAAAGTTGAAAGCAACTGACGATATTATCAAAGTAGCAGTAACGAATAATACTTTTATCTATTTATCATCAGAAGGCAATGTATACATAGGACAAATGCCTACTTATGTAGATACTAAACATTGTATAGGAAAAGTATGTGATGTTGAATGTGGTTATGAACACTATATGCTACTTACAAATGAAGGCAGAGTATTTACATGGGGGAATGGAAGGTAGATAAATAAACTATAATTCTTTATAACAGTAAAAGTTTTTTTTTATTTAATCATTTATATATATATTGCAGGCGATTACAACTTGGACATGGAGATTTAACAAATCTGGATGAACCAACAGAAGTTGAGGCTTTGTCTGGTATAAAAATTGTTAAAATCAAAGCAGGAGGTTGGCATTCCTTAGCTTTAAGTGAATATGGAGATCTTTATGCTTGGGGCTGGAATGATACAGGCCAGTTAGGCATGAATTTCAATAAAATTTATGAAGAAGACAAAGCTCAAAAAAATTATACAATACCAACATTAGTTGATGTTTATGATGAAAATGATACAGAGATAGAAATTAATATAATAAATATAACTGCAGGATCAAGACATTCAGCTTTACTTTTAGAAGATAATACTGTTTGGACAACTGGTTGTAATAAATATGGGCAATTAGGATTTTGTCCTAAGGATTTTGAAAAATTAGACTATTTTAAAAAAGCTTTTTCAAATCCTCACATTACAGGTCTGTTTGCTGGTCCTTGGAATACTGTTGTTGAAGTCAAAGAATAATACTTTTGATGTTAATGAAAAAAAATAGTAAAGAACAAAAACACAGCAATTAATAGTTATCATCAGCTCATATAATTGAAGACATGAGTGGATGATGGTGAACAAATAAGCTTAAGATCATAAAACAACCAAGTTTGTAGCTATTTTAGAACTTTACTACTTGATGAAGGTGTCATGTACACAATTTTTTTAAATGTTTTCAAATTTTCAAAGCTTTGAACTAGATTTTCTCTAAATTAGAATTTTACAACATATCGCTTTCATCCACTCACATCTTCAATTAACTAATGTAGTCATACATTGACTTGTATCATCATAATATTATATTAATATTGTGTTGTAATTATTAGAAATGTTTTAAATGACGTAATTTGATTTTAAGTTTATCTTAAATATTAAGTTATAGAATTTTATTATTTAAATGAGATAAATTATTGATATTAATATGTAGAAATTTATTTGTTATCTATTAGTAAACTATAAAATTTCTCATGTGTTAGTGTATATATCCTACGAAGAGATCCCATTTCCATGTATAACAGCGTCTGTACTAACACTGCATTGTGTAAGGCCAAATGCGTAGCTGTGCTGACGTTTTGCCGTCTCATCAATGTCATCAACTCTGCGGAAAGTGGGAAACGGAGTGTCTTTACACTAGGTTCCCTCTGTGAGGAATACAGCGTGAAGCTGATTTAATTTTGATTTTAATATTTTACCATTTACTTACTATATCTTGCAATCCGTCTTTTTTTTCATTTCTTTCAAATACCAAAACTTCCTCGCATTCATGCTTACACACATAATATTCACACCTTTCTTAGAGAGTGGTGACCAATGCCAAGCAGGCAATTCATATTCAAGTCACCTACATTCATTCCCATATCACTTTGTTTCACTCCTTGGAGACAGCTATCCAAATACGAATTGATCGTCCAAGCCCAAATGGCGCATCCTTGTTTAACACTCGATTGAATGTCAAACCAGGGCGACATGCCAGCTCCTATTCGCATGCAGGCTGAGTGATCTCTGTAAAGAGACTACAGCCTGCAGCAATGGTCCGCTCACATTGTACCGGGGTAGTATCTCGGACGTCGGACGTCGGATGCCTTTTCCAAGTCCACAAAAGCACTAGTGTTAGACATTTTGCTATTTCTTCTTTCTGCTCCATTTCAAGACAACATGTTCAGTTGCAAACAGTCAGAAAAGCCTTCCAGAGCAGTGGTCCTACTCTTAACTGTCACATTTACAGTCATATGCGTTCCCACTATACCACCATACTTTGTGTTATTTTTTATAAAAAGTAAATAAATCAGCTTCACACTGTATCGCGCTCTCAGCAGGGGCCTTCCCTGCTGAGTGTGGGAACTTAGTGTTAAGACACTCCGTTCCCTACTACCTGCCGAATTCTAGAGACATTGCGTGATGAGTAGCGGAACTCAACGCCGCGCTTTGCCTTGAGCGAAGAAATAAGTGCAAACAAATATTTCATTTCCTTCCATTGGGGATCGAACCCACAACCAGTCGCGTTTACAGTCACACTTTGTTCCCCTTTTTATGATTTTCAGTTACAAAATATGTGCTTGGAGTTAATGTTGTTCCACAAAATGCCTTATTTGATGGACAATGACTCATTTGTACCATCTTAAGTTTTTTTTAACTTCACGCTACCTAGTGTTAATACACTACTTTCTCCTTTAAATTATCCCATACCCCACTTTTCGCCGAATTCTCCAACTATACATGATTCCTCCAACTTATCCAAAATATTACTTGGAGAATATATTTAATAATGAAAGTTATAATTACATTTATGTGGTAGACAGGTTAGTCAGAACCAATGAACAATATTCAAATAATACTGGGTACAAAACTAGTACGTATATTTTTATTTCAACTTCATCTGTATATCGCATACAGCAGGTTGACAAAGGAAACATAGTGATAAGACACTCCGTTCTTCATTTTCAGCCGGATTCTGGAGGTATTGAGTGTTGAGTATACCTACCTATACTATCCTACGGTAATATTTTTTTTGTTATCTATATTTTTGTTTTTGTTATGGATCATGTCACTGTCAAAATATATTGATGTTGATTCCTTATATGCATTTGTACTTCTACTATTTATGCTTGCATGAATTGTATATTTAAAGTCGATATTTAAAGTAAAAATAACACAAATAAAAGGGTTAATTAAATCTTTTACAAAGTATTTTGACATTGCACAGTAAAATGTCTGAAACGGCAAGAGAATATATATCATATGCAAGGCAGCTATCGACGAATGGGTGTTACAGCAAATCCCTTGATTTATATTTCATGGCTTTTGAAAGGAGCCCCCAATTAAAAACAGCATATGAACCTGAATTCAGGGCTATTATGATGAAGCTAAATGAAATTCTGGCAGCTTCCAATAAAATTGAGGATATATTCGCTATTTTCACTAGGGCTATTAATATTTTTCCCGGAAATATTTATTTGTTAAATGAAATTGGTAAATATCTTTACAAATTTGGCTTCCACGAAGAAGCGTGGAGTCAATTTCAAAAGGCATTAGTGATCGACGCTGGATACGTAACTGCTGAAAGAAATTTGAACTCTTTGAAAAACTTAATGGTAGAGAGATGGCATTTTCGAATGATAAATGATAAAATACGGAACGACAGTTATCGAGCAGCCATTCATGAGAAAGTAATACCCAAGAAAACAAGTGTGTTAGACCTTGGTACTGGCACTGGATTGCTAGCAATGTACGCCACAGAGTGTAACCCAACAGCCCTCGCAGCATGTGACAGCTCAGAAGTAATGGTGCAACTTGCAGACTGCATATTAGAAGAAAATAGGTTATTGATGGCAGTTGTAGTTATTAATAAATTGTCTACTGCTATGAACCATTTAGATATGGGAGGAAAAAAGTCCTTGTTAATAACAGAATTATTTGATGCAGGATTATTTGGAGAACATGTATTGTCTTCACTGTCTCATGCTTGGGAGAATTTATTGACAGAGGGTGCTGAAGTTGTACCAGGAAAAGCTGAATTTTTTGTAATGGGTGCCAATTCTGATATTCTCAATTCTAAATATCAGCTATGTTCTAAAATAAAAACTCTTTTAGGGATTACATATTTAAATATTCATGTCAATAGTAAAGAAGAATCTTATGATTGTGAAGATGTCCACCTCTACAAGGATATCAAGTATTTAACTGCTCCGGCATCAATTATTAAAGTTGATCTCAATAATATTAATGATATACATGATAAACTTAGTAGGACAGAGCCATATGTGGTAGAATTGAAAGCAAATGAGAAAGGAAAAATAAACACATTTATAGGATGGTTTAATTTATCATTGACAGAAAATATTTCAATAACTACAGACCCCAGGGATAAAAATAGGGCTAATGCATGGCAACAAGCAGTTTTCTATGATAGTTTACCAAAAACATATGAAGAGAATGATACAATTAATGCTAATTTTGTTCTTCAGTGTGAAAGGTTGATCATGAAACCTAATGGCAATGCTGACATGAGAATAACTCCAGAAATGTTAAGATTTTTAAATGACACTACATATATAGAAACAATTAAGAAATGCATTGGCATGGCTTGTGTATATTTAGGGCAGATAGCAGAGATGTCTGATATTAACATAGTAGATCTGTGCCCTTTCCCTATCTTTGGAGTGCTGATGCTCAAAAGAGGAGTCCAGTCTTTAATTTGCTGTGCCAAGGATGAACCAGACCAGCTGTTTATTGAAGAAATTATTAGAGTGAATAACATTCCTGTAGAAAAAGTGACATATTTAATGCGCAACTCTTGGACACATGAAGTCTTCAGAGATGACAAATTTCATGCTATTTTCTGCCATCCTTTTGATATAAGTGGAGATATAGATTTAAGGCATAAAGACATTGCTGTTAATTTAAGAAATAACAATCTAATACAGGGTGGATTGTTTATGCCAGCCACTGTGACATTGATGGGTGAAGTAGTCAGCAGTAACTGGATAGACATCACTAACAGGGTGCATGATTCAAATGTTGGATATAAAATGTCAATGCATGTAAACAAATACCAGGTTTCGCAAATTTTTGGTGTTGATTATACTCATTTGGATTATGTACCTTTAACAGACCCTATCAATTTGGGAAATTGCTGTCAGCTGACATCAGATGTTATTAATGTTGTAATAAGCAATGACGGAGATGCTAATGCCATAATATGTTGGTATACTATAGAATTGATGGAAAATTTAGCTGAAATTAACACAAAAAGACCACAAAGTTTCATGGATGGCATTGCATTCCTGGCAAATCCTATCATTCCCATGTCTAGAGGCAATATTGCGAATGTTCTATGCTGTGTAGATTCAGATGGTTCTTTTAAATTAATCGTTGATATTGAGAATATTTAAATGCAATTTGATGTCCAAGTAATCTATCTAAAAATATTATTAATATGAAAATAATATTATTAGAAGTTAATTTGTCTAGTCAATGCTGTTGATTTAATGATTTCAGTTCAGTGTATGGAGGGGTTAATTTATTTTACCAATTGATATTATATTTTTTTATTATTGTCCCAGTTATTTATGTATATATAGATTTTATAAAAAATTGTACATTTTATTTCAATTAAGTACCACCATTTCGTTGAATATTTGGAAAATTATACTGATGCAGTGTTGTTATTTTATCTGTCTATTAGCACTAAATATTAACTAACGACATGTTCAGTAAAAGAATAATTATGTACAGGGAATGTTAGTTAAAAGGAATAAGTCTCTTTATTTAATCTCATAAGGTGAAACCTAAAATGTAAAGGAGCTTGAAGCTCAAATAATTATGAATTATTGACATTTTAGTAAATATTTAAAGAAATATGTATCTGCTCAACATGTAGGTAGTTTTTATTTTATAATGTTTGAATGCACTACTATTAGTTTAAATAATAGTAAAAATTTTAAGTGCCAATTTGAATTGCCATTTAAAAATCTGAATTGATGTAAGAATTGGTATTTTGTCAAAAAAAAATCTATTTTGGAAATGTTTACAAATTATAAATATGTATTTGGCAATGAATGAATCTTATGGGATTAAATCTCTTTTAAAAATCAATAAACTGTCTATAATAATAGTTTTAAGAAAACCATTCTGACCTGGGCTCCCTATTTATAAACAACTCTCAAGTGTGAGATCGACCTTGAGAGCGATTTATTAATATGGGCTTTAGTGGTCTGATCTGTCTCAAACTTTTTATAAATATTCCAACTATTTACTACTAAAATGCTAATTTGTTTGTAATTTAAGTTGCACAGATACAACTATGTATTCTATATCTTTATTTCTTATGTAAGTTCAAATTGATATATTTTACCTATTTTAGATATACTGTAGCATTCTAAGATTTTGTAAACATTTTACTCTTTTAGGAATAAAATTTTCGTGATCTCATTACATTACCGTCTCACAGTGGGACAAATTCTGACTGTAAACGCGATCTTTGTGGGTTCGATCACCACTCGGGTGAATTATTATTTTTTAAATCCCTTGTTTTGGCAAGACAAAGTACGGCGTTGAGTTCCGTCAGTCAACACTCCAATATCTCGAATACGGACAGAAAATGTCAAACTGAAATCGAATCTTCTTGACATCAGTTTCTCTTTACATATGGGATAAAAAGTTTTTTTCAACCTCATGGTTGAAAAAAACTTTTTTCGAAAATTTAACGTCATATTCATATACATGTATGATTTAAAAGCATATAACATAAGTAGAATTAGATAATTATAAAAAAGAAGGTAACAGGGCTGATGTCACAAAATGGTAAATATTGGAACAAGTTAATCTTTTTGTTCATTCATAGTAATTGGAAATTCATTGTAAAATTACGTCGACGAGCAATGGCCTACCTGAAGTTAGTCTTTGTAAACTTTAGTACATTGTTCATTCGGGAAGAAAGTAATCAGAAGAAAAATCCTACAATCTAATTTGTGCAGCCATCTACGGCTAAGTTCATAGCGGCCACGACTCATCGACCAAACTGTATTGATGTAGACGTAGAAGTAGAGCTGTTGATTCCATGTTAATATTAGAGGTTCTCGGTGTAACAAGTGAATTGCATTTAATCATACTCCAGTGTCTGTTTATTTCTTAAAATTTTATTAAAGATGTCTTGAAAATGGCATGTTTTTTCTTATTTACTTTCGCCATGCTCAATTATACAGATGGAAGCGTCAGCGCTCCTTTCACGGAAACAGGATATATGGTTAAAATATTTCTAACTCATACCTAAAGAAATTAATTAAGATACCTCAACAGTTTAGTCGTAGGATTTTTTTTCACGATGTTAATCCGCACCTGTATTTCGTGTGACGCAGTTACGCATAGATACTAATAACGTAAACACATACAGTAGCATAGTACGCTTAGTAAAGCGTTGCCAATCTGCCGCTTTACATTCTCAAAAACCATACCATAACGAGAAGGGATATCTCTCGTTCTATTTTACGCAATTACCTATTTTCTATAATAAACCTAAACAACATTCAAATTCACCGTCAATACCTATCACGGTCCGATGTTGTCTGTGTGTTTAATTTGATTTAATTAACACCTTTGATTTTTTGGCAAAATCTGTTTTGTTTTAATTGCATTAGGCTTTTATAGAGTAGTTAAAACTGTGCTTTCATTTAAAGTGGTGGCAGCTTGCAGCTGACTCAGAGAACTCAATTAACATCTTATTTACATTAAGTGACTGTAAAGTATAATAATTCGACAGGTTCATTTCACATACAAAGGACATAATTATTTGTAAAATATTATATGTTAATTTAAAACGCCTTAATAAAAAAATTCAAAGTTCATGAAAAAAACGACAATAAAAATAACAATTTTATAAAAAAAAAACAAATATTTTTTAATAATAAATTTATTTAAATCATTTCAATGAATACCATCATTTTTTGTATTTTATAACGTATATTTAATATAGACATCACATTAAATATTTGTTAGTTGTGGCGCGTAAAGATAAGATTAGAAATGAACGTAACGTCATTCAACTGCTCGCGCTTCTGCTAGGACACCTCTCGCTTGTTCTAGGCCTTTTCTGAAATATAAAAAATATTATATATATATATATATATATATATATATATATATATATATATATGTTTTTAGAAATTCGTGGCGCAGGGGCACAAGTATGGGACTGTTAACGTGATGGTAGTGGGTTCGATTAGTGGTAATCTCCCCGAGTGATCGAGGGAATAAAATATTTAACATTTTCATTTCTTCGCTCTGGTAACCAGGCCAAGGGCGGTGTAGAGGCCAAGCGCTTTTAACTGTAGCCAATTAAGTGACATTGCATTTGCAGATATTTATCTATCTAGAAGGGTCTATTTTAGTTTTTCAAAAGATTTGTTATAATACATAGATATTGAACACTGATATTTAATAAGTATATATTATTATTATAATATTAGAAAATTTAAACATATCATCTGTAAGCTTCTAATATAATTAAAGAACATGGTAACTTTATCCAAAAGAACATAAATATCTTACAGGTGCATGGCGTTGTCGGTCTGCAGGCGCGCCAGAGCGAGCTGGGCGAGCTGGGCGAGGCGGCGCAGCGCGCGCGCGCGCAGCTCGCCGGAGCGCGGCAGCGTGTCGGC
>JAAIXJ010000024.1:257546-318337 GCA_013403705.1 Heliconius hermathena | reverse complement strand
CCGCAGTGCGCCGCCGCCCGCCGCCGCCGCCGGCAGCGCCGCCGCGCGCAGCAGCACGTGGCGCAGGCGCACGCACGCGCGCACGCTCAGCGGGTCCCACGCCTGCTCCACTAGCTCTGCAGGTCAGGTTGCGTCAGTGTCAGGACAGAAAAGTGTACAAGAAAAAGAGGGAGAGAAGAGAACTGCACACCAGGACACTCAAAGTTTTTTGCCTTTTATAAAACAGCAGATTTTCTATAATTTTATCTGAATATATTTTCGTTATTATTAATTTATTCATAAAAAGATAACTACATATCTTCTTTCTGAAAAAATTTACAAATTAATTTTCTCATAACTTGCCAATGATTAAGGTTTCCACTTTATGCCGCAAGCCATTCAATCCTATTTCCCCTATTTCTACATAACTTACCAGCAATCTTAGGTAGGACAACCTTATCAATAATAGTTGGCACCAGCATCAGGTCCTGGTCTTCTCTCACCGACTCCTCAGTAACAGGAGAAGGTTGTTCATCATCAGATTGTTCAGAATCACTGGACAGCTTTTCCACCGTCACTCCGTACATCATGAGGCATCTAAAAATTTAATAAAATTTTTAACTTGGGAGGCCTCGTTTTGTCTATATCTATATATATTCTGCACTAATATCACAAGGCGTATTACTGCTAGTAACAGAGTTAACAGTGCTTTAGCTGCATTGGTGAGACAACGAAACGTCAGCACAGCTGCACTTTTGGCCGTACACAATGCAGTTTTGGTACCGACTCTGTTATACGGCAGCGAAACGTGGGTATTACAGAAGAAGAATGAACGAAAGATGAATGCTGATGTGAAGATGCGATCTCTTCGTAACATATGCGGAGTCAGCTTAGCTAATAAAATCCGCAATGAAGAGATACACAGAATGGCAGGTACTAGCGAGGATGTCACGGTGAGAATGAAGAAGAACGTGCTCAGCTGGTTTGGGCACGTTGAACGAATGAATGATGAAATAATGGCAAAAAAGATTTATGACCGAAAAGTCAGCAGTAAGAGAGGTAGGGGAAACCTCGGTTGCCCTTCGAAAACACAGTATCAAAGATACTGGAGGAAGGTCACGTAAAAAGCATGAGGACCCCCTGGAGTGATGTATGAAGAGGTTGATGACAGTGGACGAGGCGAAAAAGTTATGAAGAGACCGTAGCGTATGGCGCTCCGTTCTCTCTGACTACCCCGCAAGGGATACAGCGTCAATATCATAAAATTAAAGTATAATAGTTTAGTAGTGCCTGTGTTCTGAGTCACTTCAGTTATATATAATGAATAATAGAATAAATATTTTTTCTAAACATTTTTTTTAATACAGTAGAAACTCGATTGTCCTTACTTCCAGGTACAAGGTTCCCTTTGCCTACCTTGCTATAACCGGGATACAACCGTGAAGCTATAGTTCGTTTTTCTAATCAACCTTTACTCGTTTATCAAATTCAATTAATATTTCCATTTGCATTTCCATTATATAATAATTAATAAAAAAAAAATTATAATAGTATCAATGATACTTTTGTATAATGCTCACTTGTACCAGTCCATCTTTTCATAGTCCTCGTTGTCTTCATCAGCTAGAGGGTTCCATAATATTAGCTATAAAGAGAATGTTAAGAAAATCTATTTAATACATTTGAATTTTATATTCACATTGTTTTGGTAAAATAGAATTGATTCATTTAGTCTATGGTACAATTTTATGTATCAAAAAAATTAAAACACAAAATTATACATACAGAAAAAAAAGTCGTGATTATGATGCGTTAAATGATAAAAATTTCTGCTTGAAAATCGTCATCTGTACCAATTACAGTCACTGATGTTATTGATTCGTCATTGAACTGGGAAATGTCATTGATTCGTCATTTGAATCAATGACATTTCATTCCCAATTTTTTTTATTTTGTAATGTTGACAAAACAAACCTGGGTAAATAAATATAAATAAAAAAACCTAGAGTTAATGCAACCCGTTCCTATTAAGATATTTTCATGAATTCTGGAGGCATTGCGTATTGAGTGGCGGATCTCAACGCCGCGCTTTGTCCTGTTACCAGAGAGGGGAACTGAAAATATGAAACATTTCCCTTCCTCGAATGGGAACCGATTCCACAACCGGCGAACTTTTGCGCACTGTACATTCAGAAACTTAATAATCAAAACTAAGAAAAAATCGAAAATGAAATATACGCAGTCCTCTCCAGCTAACTTGGGAGCCACGCTTCGTCTACCATATTGTACATAGTTTTTACCTCGTGTCTCACATAAGGGGCTATCAGTTTGGGAAGGCAGTGCGCGAGGTAGGCGTCGGCGTAGAGCGCCGGTAGCCGTCGCCGGAGTCGCGCGAGGCGCGCACAAACACCGCGAACGCCACGCCACGCTGCTAGCGCGTCCGCGAATAGGCGGGACGAGGCTTCCCGGATTGACTCTGTAAAATATGTACTTATGATAAAGTTCCATATATATTAAAATAAAATTAAAAAATCATCTTTATTTAGTATCCCCCACACAACAGGGTAGGCAGAGGGAACATAGTGTTAAGACACTCCGATCCCCACTTTCCGCCGAATACTGGAGGCAATGGGTGTTGAACGGCGGAAGTCAATGCCGCGCTTTGCCTTGACACTAGAGCGAAAATTAAATAGCGAAAATATAAATTTTACTAAATAAGCGAAATATAAATTTAAATAAATATTTAATTTCCTCGAGTGGGGATCGAACCCACAATCAGTTGCGTTGCGTCATACTTACTGCCCCTGCGCCGGCCGCTTCGCGCTGGTGCTATATGAGCACAACAGCAACAAGTGGCACTGACCGGTGTCCTGCGCGCACTGGTGGCACAGCGCGGGCGGCAGCTCGTCGTCGCTGGAGTCGCCGTCGCGGTGCGAGGCCGCGCCGGCCGCCTCGCGCTCGTGCTGTATGAGCACAACAACAACAAGTGGCACTGACCGGTGTCCTGCGCGCACTGGTGGCACAGCGCGGGCGGCAGCTCGTCGTCGCTGGAGTCGCCGTCGCGGTGCGAGGCCGCGCCGGCCGCCTCGCGCTCGTGCTGTATGAGCACAACAACAACAAGTGGCACTGACCGGTGTCCTGCGCGCACTGGTGGCACAGCGCGGGCGGCAGCTCGTCGTCGCTGGAGTCGCCGTCGCGGTGCGAGGCCGCGCCGGCCGCCTCGCGCTCGTGCTGTATGAGCACAACAACAACAAGTGGCACTGACCGGTGTCCTGCGCGCACTGGTGGCACAGCGCGGGCGGCAGCTCGTCGTCGCTGGAGTCGCCGTCGCGGTGCGAGGCCGCGCCGGCCGCCTCGCGCTCGTGCTGTATGAGCACAACAACAACAAGTGGCACTGACCGGTGTCCTGCGCGCACTGGTGGCACAGCGCGGGCGGCAGCTCGTCGTCGCTGGAGTCGCCGTCGCGGTGCGAGGCCGCGCCGGCCGCCTCGCGCCGCAGTCGTCGCGCGCGCCGTCGTCCCTCACGCTCGGCGGCTCGTTGACGTTTCTCTTCTGAATCCACTGGTTTTGATGCGCCTGTTCGTGCTATGTGGGAAAGCGAAGTTCTTTTAAGGTATTTTTATTAAATCCTACTATACTAATTATTATTTTTTAGTTACGATATCACACACAGCAGGGTAGGCAGGGGTAACCTTGGCACCAATATTTTTTATGCAAAAGAATAGGCGACTATGCGACGAAAAGACTAGGCTACTAGATCATTTACTATCAGGTGAAGTTCGTTTAACTAAGGGGTGACCTGACAGAATCAGGAAGACAGAGAGCACGGAGGTAATTGCTATAGGTCTGTAGTAAGATAGATCAGAACTATCGTCTTACTTCGGGATCGAGTGGAAATGAGCGCTCTTCCGTGAGTCATGGATTATGCTGACCGAGTAAGAGTGCCGAAACAAACGGAGGAGCATATGAACGGAAGATATGAATGAATGCCATCTGGCCGGCTCAACTTATGGATATCCAAAGACACAGCACGCCTAATAGCATTTTAGCTGAACTTTACTTCAAGCATTGAGATCTGGCATTGTGGAATTGTCAGTGACATTGTTGTTCAGTCATTCATAATTGAGTTCGAGGCAAAGAGAGCGCCCACGACATCGGCTTTCATTTTCGCCGTATGTCATTTCCTGTGCGTAATGACGGAAACGAAGGGTGGCTATAGTTGCCAAGTACGGCCTTGCTCCTCACCGATTTTAATGAAATGCTCGGAGATCTTCTGACATTTGCCACTTAAAGTAATCCCGGTAAAGTTGTTTAGACTTTCACCTTCGGATCCTTAGTGACCAATACTTCAATCCAGATTTGATATGCTTCGCATATGCTAAAAACAACAAGTTTCCAAGACGTATCAAACCAAGGCTGTGACTTGCCACCGATTGGCACTATGTATTAGAATAAACTTCCATGCTCTGAACCACATAGCCACATGTACTAGGATCATCAGAAAAGAAACAAGCCAACTCCCAGGGATAAGATAAGTGAAATGTACACATCCCATCCCTATCTCCTGACTTATAGTGCTTGGTGTTCTGTGCCGCACAGCATTTCGTATCAGTCAGTAGTCTGAGGACTCTTAAGGGGCATTGACGAAGACCTGGTACCATTCCGGATGTTAAATCAGCAAAAAGTCCAAGAAGAATTCAGCAGGTGATAAGGTCTAATGTAGTTCCAACGTATTATAGTATGGCCATCATGATAGTCTCAATGAGATATAATAAATAAAACAAATGAAACATCAAAAACATAATAACATAAACAAATAAATACCAGCCATAGAAAGAACATCCTGCGCCTGATCTCTTACATCAGCCCTCCGCCTCTCTACTATGAACTCACAGCGACGTCGGTGTAACGCTAGCGCGCGAGCCTCTAACGCTTCTAATTCTGGCATCTAAAAATGAAAATTTATAGTACTTTTACCTAGAGTTAAGACAGTTTTTTCTCCATTAAGGCACTGCCATACTCCACCTATGTTCGGATTCTTGAGTATGTGTTGAGTGGCTTCAAAAGTGTAGCTTGTAGTTTCATTCAGAGTTTAATTTTAATTACGATAAACACAAGATATTATTTTATATTTTCAATTATTTTCTAGTAATTTTATGTTTGATTGGTTTGATTTGATTTTCTGATGTTAGGTCTTTCAAACTGGGTAGAAATAAATTATAGGTTTTTAGTAATATAAGTGACTAAAATCCTACAATTTATTTCTACCCAGTTTGAAAGACCTAACATCAGAAAATCAAATCAAACATAACCATTACGCAGTGCATCACTAGTGCGCCCCCCTCACCTTCTCGTCCAAGCACTCGATGAGGTCGGTGACGTACCCGCGCGCGGCCTGCGCGCGCCGGTAGGCGGCGTCGAGGCGGGCGGTGCGCGCGCGCCGCACGTCACGCGCCGCCCGCGTCGCCGACAGCCGCTCGGCGCACGCGTCGTGGCGCTGCAGCGTTGTGTTACGCTCTGTTTGTAGCTGGGTTAACCTGTTCGTGGAAATTTTTAATTATGGTTTGATTTTTAAAGGCTTTATTAAATTATCAAACATAAACCTCCATTCAACAAAAATGATATTTCGTTTTGTTGTCAATCAAAATTGAGTCATCTTCAACGTTGATTAAACATTCATTTAGAACAGTGATTCTCAACCTTTTTTTTGTTGCGGCACATTTAATGATTTCAAAATTTGGCGGCACACAAAGAGAAATTATTTACTACAACACACTGCATAAATAGTATATGACAAAAATTTTAAATATACGAATTTAATTTTTGTGGATTTAAATTCATGTTAAAAATATTTTTCTTTTTAAATGATCTAATTTAATTATATTAACATTATTACATATTTGTTTGCACACTTTTGAAATTTGGCGGCACACAAAAGTGCCGCGGCACAGTGGTTGAGAATCACTGATTTAGAATAAAAGAATTTTCATATTGAAATGTAATTTTTAAAAACTCGTGAAGGTATTATATATTTATTTATATTTATTGTTATTTATTTTCATAAAATGATAAAAAGAAAACGGGAAGATTGATAGAGCAGACCCAAATATTTCTTAAATCGACAAGTAACTTTTGCTTATGTATGTTACTTACATTGTTGCTTACATATGTATGTTAAAACATAAATTTTCAAGATCTTTGGACCAAAATAAAATTAAAATAAATAAATAGGTTTATCTCATCATCATCTTAGCTCTCCTTTGAAAATTAACACTGACATTTCAAAGCTGAAGTACAGCCCATGATACACCTATGATTAACAATCAAATCACTTTTATGTCAACTTAATAAAACCACATTAACTCACCTATCTCGCAAAGCATCGACCAGTTCCTGTACACTCGTCAAAGGAGGCTGACCGACCGATGTGAGGGGACGCAGGTGAGAAGGCATTTCTTCCAACCTGGGCGGGGGTGGGGCTACGGCGAAAGGATTTAATTCTATTGTGTCAGCTGAAAGATAAAACATAGAAATTAAAGCATAAAAAAATACATATGAGCTGTAGTGGTGCAGTAGCACAGCATGTAAGTGCTTAATGTAATAATATCATTAAACATAATCATGTTACCTGTTATATCAACTATAGATGGAACAGCTTTTTTAATCTGTTGCTCCTCCCATTCATCTGCCTCACTGTTCATTTCTTCATCGGACGCCATAGCTGCCGTGCCACCTATTGATAAAAAAATAATAATAGAAAACATTTATAAACAGAACAAGCACTTAGGCAATAAATATTCTTTTTAGAAAATTTAAAAAAAATTGTCCAAATCATATTGCGATTCCAAGAGGCACTTTTCATGTGTTTTCTAAAACGTATTTTGAAGTATAACAAGTACTTTAGCTTCAGAATCCCCTGTTAAGTCACTAAGTGTTGAGTGGCGAAACAAAACGCACATTACACTGACCTTCAAACATCACATTTATAGTCAATATGCTGCCTGACTGCACCACAACAATATGTAATAATACCATTATTATATTGTCTTTAAAGTTCCATTTGAAATTAATAAAATTTACAAAAATAACCTACATTTCATTTTGAATACTTACTTTCAGTATAAGTAAAATTTTAGATATACAAAAAACACTAGACAAGCCCACAACTCTTACAACTGTTTATTAACCCTATAATACTACATATACAAACTCACGCTTAGGTTTATCACTAGGCAAGTCCAACCCTCGAACCTGTATCCTGCCATCTTCATCATCATCAGCATCATCCTCTCTTATCAGCCGGGAGCCAGGACCATTATCTTGAAGAGGTATGAAATCTCCTAACTCGCGTGCCTGTAGGGAGAAATTGATGTTGAAATATATATTTTGATATGTGCTTGGTATTGACATATAACAATATTGTAGAATAAAATAGAGGAATTAAGAACATTATTACAAGACAAAAATGCTATATGCTAATTTTAAGCATACCATGTGGTAAATTATATTGTTTCAGTATAACAAACAAATATTTTTATTATTATGAACATTTACCACAGACTAAAAATAATAATTAAAAAAAAAGGAAACAAAAAAAAGAATTTAAAAAACACTAAAAAATAAAAAAATAACTAATACTAGCCAATACCAAACACTTTCATATAAAAATTTTAGATATTCACAAGAATATATACTTATCTTAAGAGCTGAAATTAGTGCTGGACAAAATAAATACCAGAGACTGTAGCATAGCCATATATTACTCATATTGTCTCTTTAATAATTACCAATTTTAAACAAAATAGTTATTAATAAAGACTACTTATCTAGAAAATTGTAATATATGAATTGACTTGGTTTACCATTAAAGAGACTATACATGTAGTAAGTAGTAACATTGCTAAAGAAATGTTGTAAATATGCTAAAATTACAAATCCTATGAATGTTCAATATATAAATGAAAAAAGAAAAAGAAATTTTGGATAAAAGTATTCATACATCACTATATCACTTCCATAGTATGTTATACAACTTTCAACAATCACATACAAAACTATATTCACAAATACAACAAACAAAATCTTCACACCATATATTGAGTGTCAGATCAGAAGAAACAACAAAAGTTGAACAAAAATCTCTTCACATATATGACACAACAAACAGTTATAACCAACTCGATGTGACCAAATCATCAATAAAACATCGGTGACTGCATCCTCAGTCCCTCACCTCTCATACCTGCTGTCGAGTCTTGCGTGCCGCGTGGATCAATGCAGCATCAGGTATGTGGCCTGGGACCAGTGCAGCTCGTACTGATTCTGCACGGTATGTATGGAAACCCCTGTTATCTTCATTGTCACTGTCATCTGACATGTCATTGGCACCTGCGGCTAATGCCTCACGACCGGATAGAATCAGCCCTTCTAGTGTTACCTTCTTCTTTGGCTGCTTTTGTTTTTCTTTATCATCTTCAATTTTTTCCTATGTATTTAAATAAAGATTACATAGTTAAATTATATTTTAAGTAATCATGAACTTTAATAAAAAAATATAAATATATTATAAGATAATAATTTACACCTCCAAATATCTCTAAAAAGAATCTCATGGTTATTATTTGATTATCAAGGAAGGTTCTGATGATAATGGTTGAGGATTCAGTCCTTACTCAGGGAAATAATTTTTCATTTCCTCATTCTGGCAAGACAAAATAGTATATTGGGTGGCAGGATTTCAAATAGAGACTTAACTCAAAGTGGGCAGCATGCAGCATATGCATGTATAAAAAACTGTGTGAAGCTGTGTTTAAAAATGCCATATATTAAAGTACTTTTTTATAATTTTTAAAAGTAACAAAAAATTCTAATTGATAATAATGTATTAAGGCTGTGAAATAATAAAGTTGTATCTAAATTTATGCTGAATGCAGCATCTAAACATTACCTCATCATCGTGATTGTCATATCTATTATTATCACCATCTGGTACTTTCTTTTTCTCTTTCTCCCGACGTTTTGCCAATCTCTTACTTTGAGAGGACTTTTTCACTTTGAACACTTCACCTTCTTCTTCTATAATTTTAATATAATTAAGAAAAATTTTGAGCTAAATATTAATATTATATAGATGAAGTTAGTAAAGCTTAGTTTGTTTGGTTTGAACACAATAATGCAGTAAGTACAGGTTCCATTTGAAAAAATAATTTTTAGTATGAGTCCATTAACTGAGGTAGGTTTTATCACAAGATAATCATTGCTTTGGTCTTAATTATCTCAGGCACATAGTTAGTAGATTCCTTAGTTCTTTCAAAACAGCAAGTAGAAGCTAAAGATACAAAAAAACAGTAATAATGTTATGTTTGTACGCACACATGTTTGGACAAATCTGAATAAGATTTTATATTGTATTGTGTGTTTATCATTTGTTTTGATAGTTAGAACATCTGAGATATAGTGTGAGTAACAGACCAGTAAAACTATGAAAAGTAAACAATTGGCTTTTGATCATGAACTATTTACTGTGATGAGCATTATACAGATGTTATGTATAAAAATTTTAGGATTATGGGTATTTTTATTAATATACAAAACAATAACTGAAAATAACAAGCATCATGAAATCCATGCAAACAATGTTACGAGCAACCATTAGTTACATAAATATTATGACAGTCAAATAACATTTACAATAAGTCCTATTGTGGACAATTGAAATCCAATTGTCACCATGTCTTATAAGTTATAACAATACAATCTCATTAAAAACACTCTTTTAAAAATACTTGTTATATAAACGATATATGTTAAATTGTCGATGTACTTAGTTTATAGTTGAAGTTAATTTACTTTTTACATGTTTAAAAAAATTAAGATTTTAGATATAGCTAATACAATACATTTTAAGGTTATTAACTTTTAGTTTATGAATAAACAAGAAAACTATCTTACAGAGAATCAATATGCCAACAGCTATCCTAAACAAAATATAATACACCATTTGCTAAATTAAATCTTTAATGCTACATTTTTTAACTTTTGGCATCAATATTAATGACTTTTGGTGATACACATCTGGCAGTAGCTTAGCCTCTAGTATTTTACCTTCATCAGCAAAACTTAATGTCGGAGTACTTTTAACAGGTTTTTCTCTCTTATTTTGACTAATAATTGGTGGTGGTGGTGGTTCAGGTTCACCGTCATCATCCTCGTCCGCACAAAACACACGCCTCTGAATTTTCTTTGGTTTGCGAAACATATTTGCACTTTAGAAACCTTTTTAATGCTCATATACTGAATCAATTTAATAGTTTTTTTTATATTATTAATGTTAAGATGCCTATAATAAAGTTAAACACGAAAGGCAATTTCTTTTGATTATTAGACAAAACGTCAAGTCAATCGCCTACATTTGAACTAAAAATTAAGTTTACCTATAGACTATATAGAATGAGACAGTAGAGTTAAGAGCTAGAATCGTTTTCGCCTCATTTAAAAAAATTAAAACTATAAATTATTGTTCTTTTTTGTTTTTTTGGTGATTAAAACTATTGGTTTTTTTTATTTCCTACAATAAATATTAACTATTTAAAACCTACCTAAAAAGAGATATTAGTTTAATATACAATACCTAGTACTATTCAGAATACGATACGGTACATATTGTTATACACATAACGATAGTAAAATCAATAAATATTATTAAAATATTTTTGTTCACGTTGATTGATGGAAAAAAAATTTTTTTTTCGCTTTATATACTTTGAGTAGAAAAAAAACCACTAGTGAGTATTTAGTGTCCCTATTTTAACTGTAATCTAATTTATATAGCCTTAAAAATAATTTATAAAGTGTATAAACACAGGCATGAGTCAAAATCGCACATGTACAGTAGTGTGCATAATATATGATATATGAGGGTCGGCGTCACTTTATGTTATTTTGTAAAAATACCATAAAATGACGCCGACTGGTGAAATAAGTAATGTGTTATGATCGGGCTCACGGAGTAGCGACGCGGTGTAAATGTGGGAGTCCCTATTTAATAATATTTAACGCATTTGGTCTTTCGATAATTCGTAAAGTTCTTGTCGTTCTATACTGAGATCTTTTACTACATTATACTACTACTAGTGGATCTCGATTTCTTATTTTGTTTAGGGCCAAGGAAATTATTATGTATAAAACATTCAAAAGCTTAAGTGAGGCCTTAACTTATAATCGTGGTGTATAGGACTGTAGATTAAGACGACACGGTGGTTAATATAAAAAACAATTCATTTATATTACTACTACTACTCACGCCTTATCCTTAACGGGGTGGTTATATTAGCTTCACGCTGTATCCCGCACACAGCAGGGTAGGCAGAGGGAACCTAGTGTTAAGACACTCCGTTCCCCACTTTCTGCCGAATTCTGGAGGCATTGCGTGTTGAGTGGCAGAACTCAACGCCGCGCTTAACCTCGACACCAGAGCGAAGAAATGGAAATATAAATTTAAGTAAATATTTCATCTCCTCGAGTGGGGATCGAACCCACAACCAGTCGGTTTTGCAGTCACACCTCGTGCCGCTGCGCCACGACCGGCCTCATTGGTGGTTATATTACTTCTTTTAATTCTTATATTACGTTTTTTTTTAATTTTAGGCCAAGTATAATTAATAAATTAATAATACAACAAATAATAATATATTTAAAATAAGGCAACACGGGCATTAATAAATTTTTGATTTTTGGTTATGACATCCCTAATTTAATTCTCTTTTCGTCCCGCAAGGCGCACGTATCGTGCTATTTGCGTTTTGTCTTGGTAAGTAAATATAAATCACATATTATTTATACAATCTTTATTAATTTTTCTATTTTTATATATGCACAGTCTAATACACTTATAAAGATACTATATTATTGCTTTATTTTGTATTAATTTATAGTTATTTCTTTACACGTAGTTAAAACAACCATTTTTTATTTTCAGTCCTTAAATTTTTCGAAGTCCCTACACACTCAAAGATGGGTAGGGAGGACAAGGCTACTTGGAAAACCAACTATTTCACTAAGATTATCGTAAGTATCAATTATTAAAAATTTTTGCAGTGATAGTGACGCTGTCAAAACGTGGTTTTAACTAAAGTTCCTTTCAAGTTTTAGTCACTGCTACATGCATTTTATAATTCATTATCGTTGATATTCTTTAAATGTTTTAAAATTAAATATCATTAAATATAAAAATTTTTAAATAAAACAAATTGTTGTGAAGGTACTAAATCTTAATATCATTAAAATATAGTGGAAAACTTGTACTGTCATGTCACATAAATTTTTAAAATAAATTTTCATTACTTTCCAGCAATTATTAGATGAGTACCCAAAATGTTTCATCGTGGGTGCCGACAACGTTGGCTCCCAGCAAATGCAGCAGATCCGTATCTCCCTGCGAGGAAGCAGCATTGTGCTTATGGGAAAGAACACCATGATGCGTAAAGCTATTAAAGACCATTTGGAGACCAACCCGGCCCTTGAGAAATTGCTCCCTCATATTAAAGGAAATGTCGGCTTTGTGTTCACCCGTGGAGATCTCGTTGAGGTAATTAAGATCTTATTGGCTATATAAAAACAGATTTAAAAATTATTCTTATTAAGTAATTAAGTAATCTATGTAAATAGATGATAAAGTTATAAGTTAGCTGATAAATAAAGTTATATTGTATAATGGTACGATGAAATGACTATAAACAAACAATAATATATTGATGGATTTACAAAAAAAACATTGACCTTGTCTCCATTTGAGTATATAAAAAATACTCAAATCAAATTAAAAATGTCTGTTTTAATACCAGATGACTTCACATTGGCCACCTGGTTTCGCTTTCAGACAAAATCAATTCTGCAAATTTATCCTAGTGTGATAAGATTTTTTACATAAAAATTGCACTGGCATTTTGCAGATACACTTCATTTACTTTTTTAAATATTAGTCAGTTTCTATTTTTCTTATGATTTAAAATTTTATATAGAATATTATATTTTACTTGTGGCTTCACCCCTAAAGTCAGATAGAAACACCTCAGCAGTGAATATGGCACACTCCTAAAGTGTGAAGGGCAACAACCTTAACCACTGATACATTTACATAAAAAAATATTAATGTTATGTTATTTAATCTATAAGCCTGCTTCAATAAATAGACTATCCAATACAATAAGATTTTTTCAAATTAAAACAATAGCTTATATTAGGGTATTCAAAGAAACAAACTCTTCAGTTTTATAATATTAATAGCTATATATTTTCTTTTTATCTGTAGGTCCGTGATAAGCTGCTGGAGAACAAAGTGCGTGCTCCAGCCAGGCCTGGTGCCATAGCTCCATTAGCTGTGGTCATCCCAGCTCATAACACTGGGTTAGGTCCCGAAAAGACTGCTTTCTTCCAGGCTCTGTCCATCCCTACTAAGATTTCCAAGGGTAAGAGTTCTATTGTATTTGAGTAAATATAATTTGAAATAATTTACAATACTTTGAAGGCATAAGTGAAGTTGGACAGTGTTTGACTGTAAATGTAATTATTGTGTGTTTAATCCCCCTTGGGGAATAATTATATTTAATTATTTGCATTTCTCTGTAAATACTTTTCATGGGAATGGAGTGTCTTAACAGATACACATACAACAGATATATTTGCTTGTATGATATAGTTACTTGAAGATTTTATTTTTTGCTAAACAAATAAACTATCAATTCTTATGTTGCTTATATTTACTGTTAAATTTTGGATTTAATAACTAAAATGATTTCTTTCATGTTCTTTTTATATATTTATAAGAATCTATGTCACATTTAGTAAATATTAAATGAGTTAATTATTTTTTTTCCCATCATTTAGGTACTATTGAAATCATCAATGATGTCCACATCTTGAAGCCTGGCGACAAAGTAGGAGCTTCCGAGGCAACCCTCCTCAACATGTTGAACATCTCTCCATTCTCATATGGTCTTGTTGTTAAGCAAGTAAGTTATTTTTATTTATTTTTATATAACAGATAATATTTTCTATTTATTGGGCTTATTATACAAATACAAACCATTAAAGAATTCCTTGGATAATATATATTTCTTTCTTAGCTTCGTTCACACTTACATATTGATTGGTGAACTCAAAGCTGTACTTTATTTCATTTCCAGAGCAAGAAATAATTCCTGATAATAATTAGATAATAATTCCCTAAGTGGGAATTGAACCCACAATGCAACAATACAGATGCTGTATTGTTGCATTCTGTCAGCCTTTTATTTTTATTCATTAAATTTTTTAACAATTTATAAAGAGATTAGACCTTTGTGCAACTTTCATTTCAATAATATATCCAAAGCGTTGAGTACAGTTTGTACATACAGTGCATGCTGATAATTTACCTTTGGGAAAGCATATGCTATGAACATATCAAATAACAGCATAATTGCTGTCATATTAACGTCAAAGCAGACATGTTTTCTTATTTATAATTTTATGTTTAATATTCAAAATTTGTGTTGTAATAACATGTATATTTTTATAGGTATATGACTCTGGCACCATCTTTGCACCAGCCATTCTGGACATTAAGCCGGAGGATCTCCGTGCTAAGTTCCAAGAGGGTGTGGCCAACGTAGCTGCCCTGTCATTGGCCATCAGCTACCCAACTGTGGCTTCTGCTCCTCACTCCATTGCCAATGGATTCAAGAACTTGTTGGCCATCGCTGCTGTCTCGGACGTTGAGTTCAAGGAAGCTAACACTATCAAGGAGTTTATTAAGGTTTGTCTTATTGTTATGATAGGTCTTTAATGGGTAGGTAACGCCCACATACGAATGTGCAGGATAAAGCTTGGAGGTTAGGCAGAGGGAACCTGGGAACCTATTGTTATGACACTTCCTTTCTCCATTTTCCGCCGAATTCTGGAAATATTGAGTGTTGAGTGGCGCAACTTTTCTCGTTACCAAAGTGAGGAAAAAAAAAAAAAATAAATATTTCATTTCCATTTGAACCCACAATCTGTCGCGCTTACAGTCTCATGGTTGTCTCCCTGTGCTACTACAACTGCCCTCCCTAAATTCATAACCATCACATAAAATATTTATTAATAGTATTTTGACTTTTTAACCGTAGGACCCAAGCAAATTCGTCGCGGCCGCTGCTCCCGCCGCCGCAGCCGCTGCACCAGCCGCCGCCGCCAAGGAGGAAGAGAAGAAACCCGAGAAGGAGGACTCTGAGAGCGACGACGACATGGGCTTCGGTCTCTTTGACTAAAAGCACCATTGAGGTCAAATTTCCCATGCTTTACCATCTCATTATGGGGATAAGTTGTAAGGGGATGTTTGCAATGGAGGTACTCGCGCCGCCGGGTCTGGACGCCCATGTGGCGGCCGGTTTGTATTTCTCGTTGTGAATATACATTTACATGTATTGGTGGTTGTTTTATTTTTTACCTTTTTGTTTGTTTGGTAAAGTTATTGAATATTTAATAATATTAGTATAAATAGTTATATTATAATAGTAAAAAATATTCAGAAAGATATTGTAAATTAAATAATTTACAAAAGTACGAGTAAATAATGAATTATTTTTATTTAAAATAAGCTTTATTTTGGATCAGCATATATATATATATAGGGTGTCTAGTAAGGAGTTAAAACAATGCAGTGTTTGGCAATCAATAACAACTAACTTCTAATATTATTCCCAAGAAAATAAGGACCAGTTACGAATAAAGTTTCAGATAGTAATCTAATAATTAATACTATCTCGCATACAAAGATGAATATACAAAATAACTGTTTTCTTATTTTCGAGAATAATAAATGAACGATAACAGTTCGTAATAAAAATAAAGTTTAGGATTNAAGTTTCAGATAGTAATCTAATAATTAATACTATCTCGCATACAAAGATGAATATACAAAATAACTGTTTTCTTATTTTCGAGAATAATAAATGAACGATAATAGTTCGTAACAATTATAACGATTTGTTACATTTTTAAATTACAAATAAGTATGTAAAACTGAAACGCATGTGTCAAATGTTTATCTACTAGATATTGCTGTTCGAGATCTGTGAAACCAAACATAGCTTGTCTGACAGATATGGCTGTACGGGACTTTATCAGCCAGCGGTGAAACTGCCTTTTAATGAAAGTACCTAATACTATTTTTTGCAGTTTATTTACCTAATAACAGGCAAGGTTATCATCACCCAAGTCTCATATTCCCTAAAAATAGTAGTTGCCGGTCTCTCTGTAAGCTTTTCCCTAACTAACCTAGCTTTACAGCGACTGTGGCGTAATAAAGGCTATTATAATAAAAATAAAGTTTAGGATTATAAAATATAATAGAGGCCAGTCGTGGCGCAGCGGCACAAAGTGTGACTCAAGGAGATGTAATATTTACTTAAATTTATATTTACGCTCTGGTGTCGAGGCAAAGCGCGGCGTTGAGTTCTGCCACACAACACGCAATGTGCACCAGAATCCGGCAGAAAGTGGGGAACGGAGTGTCTTAACACTAGGTTCCCTCTGCCTACCCTGCTGTGTGCGGGATACAGCGTCAAACTGATTTATTTATTTATTTTAGGGTATATAAAATTAAATTTCGACATTCAATAGAATTTATTTTAGTTGAAAACTTGTCTAAAATTTTTCCTGATTTTTTCAAAACAATTCCAAAAAACAACTACATGAATTATAATATATTAAAAATAAAATAAAATCCTCACAATTCTGTTTACGTGTAATTACACGTTATATTAGATTTTCAGATTCCTCATATCTTGCCTGCTAAACGAAAGTTAAAAAATGTTTATTAATACCATTATACATTATCAATATTATACAAATAAGACAATGTGTTAGTGCGAAACAATATTTATTTCTTTGGTTTAATCCTATAATGTGTGACAACTCCGTCGCGTGGACCAAAAGTGAACCCAACATTGCCACCAGAATTATCGTATTAATTACTAAACACCTAAAAATAAAAGGAAATTGGACAACCCTAACTATGAAAATATTTTTCTAATTATCTACAGTATTTAATATTGGTAGGATAAAAGTAAAAAACTGATATTTTACTTTTTTATAGTACAGTCGATGAGTTAGCGTCACTGAAATTAGCTATAATAGATCGCTGCGCAGATTTGATTTTTTTTTTCTGATTATTTTCGACACGACACGACACATCGGTCGTACTGTACTTCTAAAAATATATAGAAAACTACAAAATTATTATAATTAAAAAGACGCCTTGTCACCACCTTTTCGACACAGATTACATTAGTCACGTCAAGCAGCTACCTCCAGCCATCTTTTAAATATTATAAACATTTTTTTTTCATGTAAGATATTTGCAGAAAAGAGAAACTGGGCCATTTTTACTGATTATTTACGCGTTCCAGTGTTACTGGTTTAGTCAGAGTAGCGCCTAGGGCTCGTGACCCAGGTGTAGGTTTAGAGAAGACTTACTATTCGTTCTCGATCCGATTTCATATTCTTGTATGAGAATTATTCTTATATGCGTGACTGAACCGGAGCGATAGTATGAATATTTTCATTGTTTCTCATATAAAAATATTTTTAACAGACTGAGATCAATACTTATTTAGAAAACGTATAAAAATTTGAACGTAGCGGGACTCGAATCCGCGCCTCCTGGAAACCGACCAGGCGCTGTGACCACTAAGCCATACGTTCTCATCAAGCTACGTCGAAATTTTTATACGCTTGTTACAACTTATTATGTTGTTGGGATTTGGGTAGCGGAAATTTGTAAAAATCTCCCTACAGAGATGCTAACAACATACTAAGTTGAAGTCTATGATAATATAATTAAAACAATGTTATTCGAACATTTTGACTTTTATCTTACCAATATTAATGTTCAATTTAGTAAATGAATATATAAGTCGACTTAATTTGAATACATCAAAGAATAACTTATACCTATATAAAGCAATATTTACAGCATATACATACATAAACTAGAAATCAGTTGAAGCTAAAAAAAAACAGCAACTTTTAAATGTTAAAAAATAAATATATTTATTAGATTTTTTTATCTGTTTTCTTTATTTTCTTCTAAACGAAAACAATAGTCAAATAATACAATATGACACTATCACGAGTTTCTAGTTAAAAAAAAGGTCCACTCATATAAACACTACGATTTTTCTCTTATATACCATAATTAATTTCATATACAATAATTTTTAAATTTAGAACTTAAATTTAGCGCTAACTAAAATTGACCTAGAGCTGTGTAACTAGATAAATCACAGTGAAAATATACAAAAGAAATTTATCTTTAAGCAAATTTAAAATCTCCAGTTAGTTTAGCAGACAGTTATTTTTAATATTATCTTTTTCTTACAAATATAATAAGAAAGAGATGATATTTGGCAGATGTAATATCTGTCAAATAATCAAACAGAATTTTATCAAACTGTGGTCACACACGAAGCTATATACCGCTCTCAACTCTGAGATCAACCTTGAGAGTTATCTTGGGATACTGTTTTCTTTCATGGATTTCAATTTAATTTAGTTCTCAAGATCGATCACAGAGTTGAGAGCGGTTTATAAATACGGGCCTTAGTTACTTTTCTATACATGCATTAAATAATGTCAAATGTTAATTGATTAGTTACTAGTTATTTAATTGTTATATTAGTAGAATACTTCCATTTTTGTTTTATTTTATGGACAAATACAATTACAATTTTATTTATTTTTTTAATTAAAAATATTTTTTGAAATTGTTGTCAAACATTTTAGTGATTAGTAAACTATGACGTCATCAGTTACAACAATGTGGCCGTTATTATACTTTATTTATATATTTTAGTAAGTTATTAGACATATACTTTCTATTCTATATATACTCTGTGATACATAAAATTATTTACAAATATACTATTGCACCATCACAATCCGTCTGATTATGCTAGTATTAAAATTTAATCATAACAAATGTGCCTCGTTGATTAAAATAAAAATGTTGAAAAATTAGATAATAAAGTAATATTTTTTTTTAGAAAAAGTATTTTCTTTCCTAAGTGTAGAATAACACAAAAAAAAATGTTAAAAATAGGTAGTAAAATAATTTAAGAATAATATTTTTTTTTCTTTCCATTATTTTTTTGTAAAAAAAAATAATGGAAATAAAAAAAACAAACAGATTTTTTTTAAAAAGAGGCACACTTAGATCCAAAACCTAGTTAGATTTTAGTAATTATAAAATATATTGTAATAATATTTACAGTCTATAATATAATACAGTCAAGCTGATAGATTTTAGAGATTATTTGTTAGAAAAAAATAATTCTACTATAAAAAATATATTAGAAATTGGTAATGAAATTTCCAATATATTATTCAACATATATAAGAGAATAATTTAAATCATCTTTAATATTTTTTTTTAACGTAAACGGCGTAAATATTTTAAAGTAAATCAAAAACAAAAGTTTATAATAAATAAACATTTTAAAATTAAATTTAAATATAATTAAGCAAAAAAATAAAATCTTTTGTGAATGACTGTATGTTAGTCTATTAGTGAAAAGTTACATACGCAAATATTATTTTTGTAGCAATTAATAACTTATCTCAATATAAAAATGATATTAAAATAAGAAATATTTGATCAAATAAATACATTACCAATTCCTAAATAATATTTTAGTTAAAAAAAGCAACTGTCAAAACAGTCCAAAAAAGAACTGCCTTTATAGAAATTAAAATTATAACTTCCAATTTTTTTAAATATACTTATATGTGGCATTTAATCGTTTAATTGATATTAACTTTCAGGTACACAACTATTTTGGAAGCTCATAATAATAAAAGTTTAAATAATCTAGTCAAATTATTAATAAAACCAGTTGTGCCAATAACGAAATATATAATTATTTATTTATTAGCTTCACGCTGTATTCCGCATATCGCTGGGTAGGCAGAGGGAACCTAATGACACCACTTCGTTTCCCACTGCAAAATTTTGCGAAACCTCGTTACCACAGCGAAGAAATGAAAATAAAAATTATTTCTCCTAGAGAGAATCACACCCCCAACCGTCGCGTTGGCTGACACTCCATGACGGCTATATATTTATCATCTATTCTTATTAAGTTGGCATTATTTTCATACATAAACAATTTCTTTTATCAGTTGGCAAAACTGGTCCAAATTAAAAAATAGCAAAACGTCAAAAAATAAGAACTTTACATACATTTATAGCTCAGTTTTAGTTTTCTTATATTACACAGAGTGTATAAGCAAGAAGCATCTTTAGTATACTGTGTGTTTTTTTTTAATATAAGTAATAAATAGTAAATATATTTAAAGAAATAAAATATATATTTTTTAGAACTATATAAACTGGCTGTACCATTGATTAAGATATCCCTTACATATACATTCGATAACATAAAAAAATGTTAGATGGCTATATAGAAGTCACTAGACAGTCTGTCATTTAGTCATAGGTCAGTGCGGGTTCATAACTCGACGTGGGATGGCGGCTGTCCGCTCACAGGTATAGCGGCTACACCTAAAAAGTAGAATAAACAAGCGTCTGAAACATTATTAATATTTTTTAGAAATGATTTTTATTTGTTTTAATAAAAGTAATTGTTATATTAATAATGAAATAAAAAAAGTATCAAAATTTCCTACAAAATTATTAACCAGCAATCAAACCACCATTAAAATCTGTATAATATACGATTTTGAAATTGGCCTTCTGTGACGGTTGGCCTTGCTTTTGTTTGTTATACGCTATAGTCCCACAAACAGTTTATGATGTTTACTTATCGTTCTCTCCATCATTAGTAGTGACATATAGAGTATATAAATCATTTTATATTTACAAAAAATCGTAATTTTTATCAATAATAAATAAATATATATATGTATAATTGTAATTTTCTTCAATATTCGTCTCTACTTTCAGGACACCTGTATACTATATGCGTATTGTTTCTCACCGATCTCCCCATGAGTAGTGTCGTTGATGGGCGCGCGACGCGAGCGCCGGGAGCGCCGCGACCTGCGAGGCAGGAGAGGCCTCGTGTCTTGTGACTCGCTGCTTCATGTGGGGAAAATTATATATTTATTAGAGAACAGCTAACTAAATTGTTTATTATATTGAGATTCTTTTGATTTAACCATTCATCATGTGTACAGTGCTCGATTTAGATTCAAGGGATGACAAAATTGTATTTAAAATCTTCACAATATACTGGTTCATTGTACCAATAAAAGTTGATTTTATTAGACAATGAACCATGACCAATAAAAACTTGATTTAGTAAAAAGTAATACTTACTTGTCCTCTTGTTCATTTTCTTCTATTTGTTGTGCACTCTGAAATAGTAATTATATAATAAAAAATGTATTTAAATTAACCGTAGACAAAAATAGAGTTGATTTTTTACGCAACAGATGTACAGTGCAACCGTATAATACCTAGATATCAAGATTTGCTAAACTTTGTTTACACATCGGAGAAATTGATTATTTAATATCTGCATTTCCTCGCTCTGGTAACGGAGCAAAGCGCGGCGTTGAGTTCCGTCACTCAACGTGATATGTTTCGAGAATTCGTCGGAAAGTGTGGAATAGAAGGGTCTTAAGAGCCTATCCTGTTATGTGCGAGAGATGAGAGTGAAGCAAAAAAAACAACTAGTATATACTATAACCTCAGGATCGGCATTCTCGGCGATCTCACGTGCGCGCACCCTCGCTATGAACCGCGCAGCTCTCACAAAGGGATTCTCACTTTGTTCTTGAAACGTACCACCCTGTATAATCAACGTCACCATCAACAAATTGTAAGACTGTGAATCACTTTTTTAATAGTATTATCGTTACACATTAAACTTTAAAATAATAACTTAAATTATCAAATTTTCCAAATATTTTTTAAAACTATTTATAGGAAAAAGGCACAAATAGACTAACGCCTAATTATTATCATTTAACAATATAAAAAATAAAAAGAATAAGCGAAATAGTCTCTTTCACAGACAGTGAAGCCTACCTGCGTGGGCGGCTGGCGGGGCGCGTCCACGAGGGGCTCGGTGTCGGAGTCCGGGTCGCGGGGCGCGCGCTCGCCGGCCGCCAGCACGCGGCGCTTGCACACGGGGCACACGCGCCGGTTCTGCGTCAGCCACGGGTCTATGCACTTGGCGTGGTATGCTGTCGGTCGGAAAACGGTTTTCTAGTTTTTATTCATTACACAAGCTTGCGACTTCAGAACCGACAATATTTAATATTTTCATTTTCCTCGCTCTGGTTTGATTTTCGGTTTTTTTAATTGTCTGGCGAAGGTCTCGTACCGTGCGCACAGGGCAGCACGCGCAGCCGCTCGCCCTCCTGGTAGTCGTCGAGGCAGATGGCGCAGGTGTCGTAGGGGTCGCCCTTGCTGAACTTGCAGGTGGGAATCTTGCGGAGCGCCCTGTTGGGAAGGCGGTGGCGCCGCGCCCGCCGCCTGTCTTTTATGCATTTTACTATCTGGGCAAAAATATTATTTTATTGCAGCCATTTTATTCTAAATATTATAAAGAAAGTTTTAGATGAAGGGTATAAATTGTAAAATAAACCTATATTGAATTTGATTTGGTTATCGTGAACACAAACCAAGAATAAATATTCTAACGCTACAGTGACCCAGTAGAACAGTCTTTGGCTGTGCATGTACATGATGGTACGATCCTAATTCTGGGTAGTGATGACATTTAAAATATTTTTATACACTTCCACATATGCAAACTGAGGTGTTGAATTTCGCCACCTAATATTTTTTTAACAATTTGACAATAAGCCCTCGTTAGCAAAGTACCAATACAAAAAATACAAAAAAAACCTAAATGTTGCTCTGAAACTTTTTATGTATTATATATCAGCTTCACGCTGTATCGCGCACACAGCAGGATAAGCAGAGAGAACCTAGTGTTAAGACATTCCATTCCACACTTTTCCCCGAAATCTATAGGCATTGCGTGTTGAGTGGCGGAACTCAACGCCGCGCTTTGCCTCGACACCTGAGCGAAGAAATGAAAATATAAATTGAAATAAATATTTCATGTCCTCGAGTGGGATCGAACTCACAACCAATTGATTTTGCAGTCACACTTTGTGCCTCTCCGCCATGACTGGCCTCATTATATATAACTATAGTAATGTAAAACGCAACACTGGGTTTCACCATACAACTTTAAATACAGAGAATTTAGTGTTATATCACTTTAATAAAAATAGCTTAAAACTTAACTTAACTTAGCTTCACGCTTTATCCCTAGCGGGGTAGTCAGAGAGAACGGAGCGCCAAACGCTACGGTCTCTACATACCTCTTTCGCCTCGTCCACTGTCATCAACCTCTTCATACATGCCCTTCGGGGGGTCCTCATGCTTTTTACGTGACCTTCCTCCAGTATCTTTGATACTGTGTTTTCGAAGGTCAACCGAGGTCTCCCCCTACCTCTCTTACCGCTCACTTTTCCATCATAAATCTTTTTTGCCATTCTTTCATCACTCATTCGTTCGACGTGCCCAAACCAGCTGAGCACGTTCTTCTTCATTCTCACTGTGACATCCTCGCTAGTACCTGCCATTCTGTGTACCTCTTCATTGCGGATTCGATCAGCTAAGCTGACTCCGCATATCCTACGAAGAGATCGCATCTCCACAGCATTCATCTTTCTTTCATTCTTCTTCTGTAATACCCACGTTTCGCTGCCGTATAACAGAGTCGGTACCAAAACTGCATTGTGTACGGCCAAACGCGCAGCTGTGCTGACGTTTCGCCGTCTCATCAATGCAGCTAAGGCTCCGTTAACCTTGTTACCGGCAGCAATACGCCTTTCCACATCCATCTCGTATCTTCCATCTCTACTGAACATACTTCCCAAGTATACCACTTCATTCACTTGTTCTAATATCTTACTATTTACACTGATCTTACATTCCGTCCTTTCTTCATCTCTTTCAAAAATCAGAACCTTTGTCTTATTCACATTGAGGCTTAGACCATTATATTCACACCCTTCTTTCAGAGTGGTGACCAATGCCTGCAACTCGCATTCTGATGATGCAATAAGCACTGCATCACCTGCGTACAGCAGGCAATTCACATTCAGGTCACCTACTTTCACTCCCATATCACTGTGTTTCACTCCTAATAAAAATAAAACAGTAAAAAATACTTACCATCAATATAAGTATAATAATCAAACATAATACAACAACAATGGCGAAGGGCAGAAGCAGATGTGTGTTTATGTTGAACGGCAGATCCCCATTCACCATTATAAAATAGCTGTAACGAAAATACAATACGATTAAAACACAAAAAAAACCAGTTTAAAAAATAGAATTAAAAAAAACATGAGCATATATATATGTAATATGCAAAATATATTTAGTATTATCTGAAACGACGAAACTTTCGCCTTTGGTTTAATCTTGACCAAAATCAAGAATAAAGATAAAAAATAGACTTTCCAAAGCAAATAAGATTTCTATGACTTTTTAATAAAAGAAAATAAAACTAATGTTTTACACTGTTTCCTCCATACAGCAGCAACAGAGTAATTTAGTGTTAAAAACTTTCTATTCGTTCTATTCACCACGCAATTCTTTTTTGTAACATACGAATCACAACGCATAAAAAAATTGATATAGCAGGAATCGAACCCGCGCCACCCGAAAACACTCCAATAAGTTCCTATCGGTCTAAGTCGAGATTTTTACATATCTGTTACAACGTGTGTAAAATAAGTAATACTAAATATTTTACTTTCTTTAGTGTGTTGACATTAAAAATGTAAAAAAAAATCACCGACATTTAGAAAACTAAAGTATTTCCAATATGTTATTAGAATAGTGATATATTTATTAAGGGTGCCGTTTGAAATAGAAAACAAAAGAAAAAGCCGTTGTAAGATCATTGTCTCTTTCCGTCTGTTAGTTGTCTGAAATGAGTGTGACTGTAAATGCGACAGGTTGCGGGTTGGATTCCTACTCGAAGACTGCCTACCTACTGTAAACTCGACTGGTTGTGGGTTCGATGCCCACTCGAGGAAATGAAATATTTATTTATATTTATATTTTCATTTCTTCGCTCTAGTGTCAAGGCAAAGCGCGGCGTTGAGTTCCGCCACTCAACACGCAATGCCTCCAGAACTCAGCGCATAGTGGGAACGGAGTTTCTTAAAACTAGGTTCTCTATGTCTACCCTGCTGTGTGCGTGATACAGCGTGAAGCTGATGGTGAGGTGATAAAGCGCAGCGTTGACTTTCACCATTCGCCGCCTTCAGTTTTCGACGGAAAGCGGGAAACGTGTGTTGGGAGTTGAGTGTCTTCACACTTGGTCCCCAGGTTCCATCTGCCTACCCTGCTATGTGAAAATAAAAAAATAATGTGCACAAATAAGTGTTTGTATAACACTTGAGATAGATATATTATCACAATATGTATGATAAGTTTCCCAGTATATGGTTAGGAATCCCCGATTCCAGCAAGATAAGTTTTATTTAAATATTCGATTAATAAGAAAAATGAGATAAAAACATTTTATACGTTCATTTAGATTTTATATAAGCTCCACATATTTTCTGTGTGTAGATTTTTTTTGTTTTTATTTCTTTATTTCGGCTGAATGCGAGACATTGAGTGTCGAATGGCGAAGCTAAACACCGTGGTTTATCGCAGTGGGGAAGTACAAATAAATTAAATATAACGCGATGACGGTCGGTTTTATTTCAATGAAACATATTTGAACTCGGATGTCAATATATTTATACAGGATGCAAGTGTCAGCACCACTTTAAATAAAACCACTGTTTTAAATACTCTATAAAAGCCTAATACAATTAAAAAAAAATATTGTAGTGATTTTTTCAAACAAAATAAATAATAAAATTATTGTTGTAATATAAAACGCCATTTGTTAAGAACGACGTTCACACATAAACCTATCAAAGAAAAACCACCGCATACGCCTCATTCGGAAATCGAGTCGTAGGTATTAGCGGCAAAGCTCAAAGTTGATTGACCTTTAGTAGTATTTTTGGAGTAGTATTTGTTTACGTTATTGCGTATTATATGCGTAGCTGCGTCACACGAAATACAGGTGTGGATAAACATCATGAAATGAAAAAAAAAATCCTACGTTTAAACTGTTGAGGTATCTTGATTAATTTCTTTAGGTATAAGTTTAAAATATTTTACGCTATATGCCGTTCCCGTAAAAGGAGCGCTGACACGTCCACCCTGTATAAAAGATTTTTTTTTCGGTCTAGCTATAAAAGTCAAATAATTTTATTCAAAATAAGAAGTTACAAGCGTAAATTATTGAACGTCAAACAATTTACCACCAGTTTCACTAAAGTTATTACCTCAGACCTGAGAAGAACTTCAAGTTCATCTCACTAAAAAGTGCAGCGTTGGGTTCCACAAAATGTAATTAATAATAAAAAAAATAATAAATAATAAAAAAAATATGTAACAAACAAACTTACTGATTTGTATATATGTACTCTTCAGATAATATAATACCAGCGAGATCGCTCACGAACACTGACGAAATTGTTATACCTTCCGAATTATTTGCGTACATGGTCTCTGAAAGACATAATTTAATACTTAACTAATATTTATATACAAGCAAAAATAAGGTGCCAAGTTGAACGTTTAGTTTACACAAGTGTATGGATTTTGGATTCAATTTCCACTCACACAGGAAATGCTTATAAGATTTTTATTTTATTTTTAATTACATACTGCGAAAATTTTTCAAAGTAACGGGACTCGAACTCGCACCTCTTCTTTATAAAGACAACGTCAGAATTCTAATACGCTTGATACAATACATATTTGTCTTTTAAATATTTTCATTACCATGGTTTAGTAGGCAATGTGTAATTTTTTTTTCTATTTAATGTAAGAGACATTAAATAGAAAAAAAATTATATTAAAATGAGTGGAAAATAGAGAAAGACCACTCCCGGGTTCCCTAGGTTCCACGCTTCTGTATATTCACAAATAACTTATCACTTACAAAAATAACATAAACATATTCAATCCCATCCATTTTTTTTCACAACCAAATTGACACTGATCAACATTTACACAGCCAAATGTCACAGATAAAAAAAATATAAAATTAAAAATATATATATAAAAAACAACCGCCGTAAGCGTCCACCTGTCAATATTTACAAAACACAATGGATGACCACTTGTGAATGCTTTTAACTGCATGGAAAAAGGATCTATACTTTAATCACTCTGTATACGTATTAAAGTTGAGTAAGAGCATATTTACAAGTAAAATTTCTATTTTTAGTAATAAAGTTGTTATAGGGAAGGAAAGTCCGATATGGTTTGTTTGTTTATATTGTGGTAATCGTAATTTATCTCTTTGTGGCAGATTCAAGTTCACACAGAGCAATGACACATTGACAGATTTGTAAATTATATTAATTTTATTTTAAAATATTAAATATGTAACAGTTTTTAATAAAACATCCTGGTATTTTTATTTTATGAATGGTTTGTGTGAATGTACTTAATTTTCTTTAAGTGCTTCCATATGACTTCCAAGTGCAGGTTCAAAATCACTCCAGAGAAAAAAAAACTTATTATTAAATAAATCAGCTTCACGCTGTATCCCGCACACTGCAGGGTAGGCAGAGGGAACCTAGTGTTAAGACACTCTGTTCCCCACTTTCTGCCGAGTTCTGGAGGCATTGCGTGTTGAGTGGCAGAACTCAACGCCACGCTTGTCCTCGACATCAAAGCGAAGAAATGGAAATATAAAGTTAAGTAAATCCTCGAGTGGGGATCGAATCCACAACTAGTAGGTCTTACAGTCACACTTTGTACCCCTGCGCCATGACTGGCCTCATCTTACTTATTATTAAGTATTAACTATTTTCGTTTGAGTGTTAAAGTTTCACAAATATTATTTATACATATAATAAAATTGTAACTGATTGGTGTCTTTATATGAGAAAAAAAAAACTATTATTGCTGACATTTATCAATGTAATGGAACCCAGAACAATGATTGTAATTTTTTGTTTGTGCACATTAATTTTAGGAAGGAGTTGACCATTAGAAAACTTACTAAGTTATAATTACAGTTCCTAGTATAAGTATTTTATTCGCTAAAATTACTACAAAATAATTGTTTTATTGAATTGAATGAAACTTTAGTTTCCAATGTATGAATGTTATCTTTAAAATAATATTATTAGAACACATAGGTAATTCAGATTAGTAAGCAAATAATTGGATAGTTCAAGTTGGCGAAGTCGCGAGCGGGTCGCTAGTCTATAATATATGTAGGAATGGTAAAAATTCAAATCCAAATTTATTGTAGAATAGAATATTTGAGTGAAAGAGACGAATGACACAAGGATGTTAGCATAAAAAGGGAAGCAACACAACAGGCGCGGGATAATGGCGACACGACGTTTCTTTTGACTTACGTTATAATTTAAATAAATAGTCTTTTGAGATCTTTTATTGTTCATATTTTGAATTCCGGATCCTACATATATACATACATATATTACTTACCCAACTCGCTTGAGTTAACATTATGGACGATAGCGCAGTCGAAGCCTGCTGCTTGTGCATTCCTTATTTTTTTCTCAAAACTACAATTGTATCTGTGGATATAATAACAAATAATAATAATAATAAATTCAATAGACTCCGGAAAAACGAATAATAATTAAAACATAAACATCATATAATAAGAGTCTTTTTTTGTGACTGTAACGCGAAGGTTGTGGGTTCAATTCCCATTCGGGGAACAGTATTATTATTTATTAATATTATCATTTCTTCGCTCTGGCACCACATTACAAAAGCTCGGTGTTAAGTTCCGCCACTCAACATCCAATGCCTAGAAAAATTCGGCGGAAAGTTGGGAACGGAGGGTCTTAACACTAGATTCCCTCTGCTTACACTGATATGTGTGGGATACAGCGTGAAGTTGTTTATAGATATAGAGATATATACTAAGAATTTACATGTTTCAATACCTGGCAACTATCACAACCCATTTCCCAGTAAAGTTATCAGGGTCTACCGGTGGCCTGGTCATAGCACTGCACCCATCTTCCGGTTCCCCCTTCACCAGGTAGCCCTGTAGTCCATCCGGTGGCAGTTCCGGACCAAAACTTGCTGGCATGTCGCGGAATTCTTCTGTCATCTGAAATATATATAAAAAAAATATTTTAAGCTATATCCTGCATACAGTAGGATAGTCAGAGGATGCTAGTGTTAAGACACTTCGTTCTTCCGGCTCCGCACAATTTTGGAGGCATTGAGCATTGAGTGTAGAAACTTAATGTTTCTGCACTTTGTCTTGTTACCAGAGCGAAGAACTGAAAATAAATAATTTCCTCGAGTGGGAGTCAAATCCACTTCATTACAGTTTGACATTGTGGCGCTACACCACAACGGCTGCTATCTGAAATTTATATAAAAAATAAAATGGATTATACATATTTACATACATATGCGATATTTATGTAAATTGGTTGAAAAAACTATTTTTCTGTAGAAAATAGCTTAAACATATAATATGATTTTTGAAAGACAACAAAATGGAATCTCCAAAGTTTTTCCATATTATTGAAGAAAATTAATTATTAATACTTATTTATGTTTTGCAAAATAATAAAATGAATGTATCAGACTGTATACGATAAATTTATGTTTAAATTTCATTATAATTGAAAAACAGAAAATAAGAAAAAAAAATTAACTATAATATAATAAAAAAAAAATTAAACTAAATGAGTAAAAAATTCTGGAAATTTCAAAATCCATCCATCCATGTAGGCCAAGTAGTGTAGATATAAATCGGTCAAATAAAAATCGATTAAAATACAATAAAATATATATTTAATAGATTAATAATTACTTTTGATTTCATATGTATTTTTTCTTATCATACTACTTACAGGTAGTCTACCGGCTACACACTAGGTTAAGGACATTGTATTAGCGTGAGAGGTCAAATAGCAGCCGCTCTTTTTAAATAGGTATTTAAATTTGTAACTAGGATAGAATTTAGGATAAATTTCTAAATTATTCTAATAAATAATTGTATAAACAAATATAAAGTAAAACAATAACATAACAAAGTGCAAATATTATTTATTTAAAACATTTTAAGTGTAAACAAATTTTGATAAGATTTATAGTGGCTTTCAAAGATTATAATGTGGAACTTTAATAATATTAAAAGATTAATCTGTTTAAAAAAATGTATTTTTTTTGGATGGTAAGTAAGGAAAAAGAACAAAAAAACCAATGGTTGTAGATTCAATTTCCACTCAGAGTAATGTGCTTAATTGTACGTATATCAAAATAATATTGGCCATATTGCCTCGCTCAATTAACGAGACAAAACGAAGCGTTGAGTTCCTCCGCACAACACACAATTCATTAGTGTTAAAGCATTTCGATCCCCATTTTTCACCCAATTTTCAAATTGGGTGAAAAATGGGGATCGAAATGCTTTAACACTAGGTCTCCTTTGCCTACTCTACTATATACGGAATACTATTTTTATTATATTTAAAAAAACACCAATTTAAAATATCAGATAAATATTTTGATAAATGAAGCAACAGATAAAACCTAGCTACCTAAAGTATGTGGTTCAATACCACCATCTAAAACACACAAAAAAAAAGTAAAAGTGAATCATACTAAATATTATTAACAACAGTTGAAAATATTTACTTACAATATGCTGCATACCAGCAATGTGCATCACTATAATACCGTTTATAGCTGGATGGGGCATTTTTGATCATTGATTTATATTGAAGAAAAAAAAAGAGAACTAAAATCTCTAAATTTAACCCATTTACTATATTTTTAGATATACACTGTCAACCAATACCACGTTTACGACCGCACAATTTTCCAGTGTCCATGTATGTATGTGAATGAAATAACTGTGTTATTTATTAATTGTAATAAAATACTACCTATAGATATAGAAATTGTTTATTTTTAATCATTAAATGCCATCCGCACCTTTAAGGTTTATATTAATATAAAATTTATGCACGTTCCGCCCACGGCTTCGCCCGCTTGTACTACACTATTAGTTATTTTCTCATCTGAATTACTTTAGTGATATAAGATCACTAAAGTACCATTACCATTTTAAGGACAATATCCATATATTGATAGCTTAAGTTTTAACCAAATTAATAGGAAAAAAAAACTTTTTTATAGCAATATTATCTCACACAGCTCTTTATACTCAACTAGTATTTTTATTTCTGAACCTATAATATTTTATTTAAAACTAAATTTTAAGGGAAGTTTCCGAAAATAAAATACAATAGTGAAAACTGCCTTTCAATTGGTTTCTGAGATAAATATGAACAAGCGTACAGACAAACAGAGAAAAAAAATTAAAAGGACTTTTTCACATTGATATATTATGATTTTGGATTCTATTACATTGATATATTATGACCAAAATAATAAATAGATTTTCTCATATATCTTCCATGTACAGACAGCGATGAGTTATAGTTTTATTCTATGTATGTTTTGATCAGTATAAGATAAAAGGTAACATCATATATATTATTAATGTTATAAATAAAAACTTAAACATTTTTTTTTCATTCGCTCGTTGACGACTATTTATATCAGCGATTATTAATAAAAGATTAAAATTTGATAATGTCAGCTTTATTCCTTTATTATAAGTTCTAAAAGCCAAAGTGTCTATATTACGATTTTATTATTTCTCGCCAGCATTGTTAATTAAATTAATAGATACATGTACAATTAAAACATCTATAAACGTAAAGAATTAGAAGCCGTTGTGGCGTGGTAAAACCAAAAGTTATGGTTTCGTTTCTCGCTGTAACTCTTGGGGTTAAACTATTTTCATTTCCTCGCTCCGATGTGGAGACAAGAAGCGGCGTTGAGTTCCGTAACTCAACACACAACACCTCGAATATTATAGGGTAAGTGGGGAACAAAGTATCATAACTGTAGGGTATATAGGGTGTTGTATGCGGGATACATATAATATTTTGATAAATGAACCCGCCACCATCGATGTAGTACAAAAAGAAAGAAAATATAAAATTACTAGCGACCTTTGCCGTGTGCACGTCTCAATGTCGAGGTCTACCTATACTTAACTCCATACTGGCCTTGTACAAACTTTGTATCGAATGCAGTGTTTCGATAGTTTTGAAGAATTTCTAAGGTTTTATCACTAAGTAGATAATGGACACTTGTGTGTAGGTCATTTGAGACGCCTTGAGATTATAGTGAAAAAAATAAATGAATTAAATTTTATAATAATAAATGAAATAAATGAATTAGGTATTTAGGTATTTGAGTAAAATACTAATAATAAAATATATGGTAATTTTAGAACTCGTCTAAATAAGCAAATGTTCTGTGGAAGTCTATAAGAAATACGCAAAAAGTCCTTTTGTAAAAATAAAAGCAACATTCAACAGTCTATACCTATTGATATAATAAAGTAGAGGAGTTTGTTTGTTTATTTATATGCTAAAATATCTGGAAATATCGGATTTAGTTTTTTTTGTTTTATATGAAGCCAATTATGACGTAATTCTTAGCATTAAATTACGAAATAACAACAATTATGAACGTTATCGAATTACTTTAAGCGCGTGCATTGCAGGAATAGTTAAATATATACATATGTACGTACATTATATTACAAAAACATTAAATTTCACTTGTTCTAAAATAAAGTCCGCGACACCGTATATCTATTTATTCTTCATAAATAAGGTGTTTTTTATTTAACATACATATTGAAACTGCTTATAAGTTATTTTATCATCAAGGAAATTTTACGAAGATAAATTTTGACTATGGCTTTGTCATGTCAATTTGGACGTTATACTCTGCGAGGAAATGTAAAGTGAATATAATTTAACGCTCCGTTTACGCGAGATGCGCCAGCCCTGTGTCAGCATGTCACCAAACATTATCACTATATATCGCTGTGCCGAAAAAAGCGTACAGCTGCTAGTAAATACAGCATAATAAAAAAAATATAGGCGGTAAGCGGGCGAAGGCGCGAACGGTATGCTAGTATTAAATAAAAAAAATATTTTACGCCACAGGCTAACAAATTTTCTATTCATAACATCGCCAAAACAACACTGGAAGAACACGTTTTACATAGGCTTTAGAACTGGATATGAGAAACGTCTATGTAAAAAATATTATATTATAAATCATTATTTTAATTATATTTTATATACAAAATTAATATTTTTGAGGTTTTCTTTATGTACTTTTACACAATTTTGCCACACAATTTATTTAACCAAACCGTTAAGTCTCGAGAACGCGAGCCAATCGACTAGTTTATCATCTACGGTAATATTCCTTTATTAATGGACGATAAGCAATCTACACAATATGGTCACTTTTCTGGCGCTTCACCAATTTATAATTGGAATGTATTAATAATTCAATGTAATGAAGTTGAGTGTACTTGTATATATATGTATACATTGGCACACTAACAAAAATAAAAGTTTGTTTTTTTTTTAAATTTCACATTGGTTGTAACTTTGAATCTCTCTGTATTTTTTTTAATTTCAATCTGTATCCCGTATAAAGCAGAATAGGCAGAGGGAGCCTGGAAACCTAGTCTTAAGATACACTGTTCCCATTAAGAGACTTCCGTTCCCCACAGTTAGTTGATCAGCGTATGTCCTTTGGATGTCTAGAAAGACATGTGATGTAAAGATACTTATTTAGAAAACGTAAAATAAAGGAGGCGCGTGTTCGAGTCCTCTACGTCCGCCAGTTCAAATTTTTATACATTTTCTAAATAAGTATTTTTCTTTCCTAAGTGTGTAATAACACTTTAAAAATGTTAAAAAAGTCGTGACAACTAGGTAGTGGGCGACAAATATAATATCGCTTAAAGTATCGCTCGCTAATTAGATCCATTCTGGAAAATCTATGTTTAAAAGCCACATATTTACAGACAATAACATCTAGATAACAAAATTAAACTAAAAATTTATTAAAACCAACGGAAGCCTATTAGGAAATTATCTTGTTCAAAAATGCCGTCGAAAATGTTATAAATTATGCAATATATATTTTAAAGTAGGTCAACTTTTTGCTATGTTTATGTAGCACGGACAAAGATAAAAAAATTGACATCAAACTAAAAACTGCTTTTTAGTTTACAAAACTTTAATTAAAGCCAATAGTGGCGCATTGGGACAAGTGCGTGACAGTAAACACGACAGGTTGTGGGTTCGAGGATAGAGGAAATAAAATACTTTATATTTTCATTTTCTGGCTCTGGTTAAGAGGCAAAGCGCGACATTGAGTTCCGTCACTCAACACGGAATGACTTCAGAATTCGGCGAAAAGTAGGAAACGAAGGTGTCTTAACGGAAACGGAGTGTCTTAACACTATGTTCCCAGGTACTCTCTGCCTACCCTGCTATGTGTGTAGAGATTAAAAACTTTAATAGACAAAAAAAATCAAGTCAATATGAGTTAATTCTTAAACACAAATATTGCTTTAGTCTTGGACTTAGGGCAGATAAGGATATTTATCTATGTTGTCTTATCGACTAAGAATAGCAAGAAATATTTTTTTATCGAAAATGGAGAGACTGCTAGAGCTTTTTAGGGTTTCGTATCTTTTAAGGAAAAAAGGAACCCTTATAAGATCACTTTGTTGTCCGTCTGTTTGTATGTCAAAATCCTTTATTTCAGAAACCCGCACATAGCAGGGTAGACAGAGGCAACCTAGTCTTAAGACACTCCGTTCCCATTAAGACAATTCGTTCCCCATTCTGAGCCGAATTCTGGAGGCATTGCGTGTTGAGTGGCGGAACTCAACGCGACAATCTGCCTCGTTACCAGAGCGAGGAAATTATTATATTAAACATTTCATTTCCTCAAGTGGGAATCGATCCCACAAACTGTCGCGTTTGCAGTCCGCTTGTGCCACTGCGCTACGATTGGCCTCAACCTAAAAATAATAATAATATTCCCCCGAGTCGGGAAGGAACCCACAATCAGCGTGTGTTCAGCCAGACACTGTTCTACTAAGCGTCAATGTATTATAAAATACTGCGACGAAAGCTATCAATCAAGAAACTAGGTCATTAGTTTAAATATTATCAACTTATAATATTGTTAATTACTCTTTTATTATCTTTAATACGTAAAATTCTCGGTCGCGCGTTGCGATTATTTTTTTGTTATCACCAAAAGTATGATTAACGCTGTATTTTAAAATATGCCACTTTGCTTCGTTACCAGAGCGATAAAATGATAATATTAAAAATGTCGTGCCCCGAGGCGGAATCGAACCCAAAACCATAGCGTTCCAATCACACGCTTCGCTTGTGCTCTTACGCCACGACGGTCTCAAGGTGCGGTATCTATCATTTTTTTAATAAAATATTTTACTTTTATATTTTTAGTTATTGTCGTAAGTCAGTCACTAACTCACTGTACCACGGAGTTTTCAATAAAAATGCTGAACCAAGAAAATATATTTTTTGGGTAAAGTTAATTTTTAGATAGTAGTTTTATCAGATACGCTCAAAGTGGTTTAAAAATATAGAATGTATAACATGTGCCTATAGTTTATCTAAAATCAATAGCGAAAGTTCATAGAGGCTCACATCTCGAGAGAATTCACGAGCTAGATCTATTAAAATTACGCCTATATATTTTTTAATTTGCGTTCAGAAATTATATAACATCAAATAACCGTGAGTTGTGTATGTCACATGTGACATGAGTCATGACACATGGACTAAGCATAGCCGCAGGTATAGTGGGTATACATATCGAATCGATATATGTAATGCCATCCATATTACCTCATATATTCTTTCACGATAAATGAACTTTTTTGAACGTTTTTTTTCAGCCACACGCTCTATCCCGCATACAGCAGTGTGAGCAGAGGGATCCCAATGTTAAGGCACTCCGTTACCCATTTTCCGCCAAATTTAACAAGCATTGCGTGTTGAGGAATGGCAGAACCTTATCTCGTTACCAGCGCGAAGCAACAAAAATATTAATAAATAATAATAAATTCTCCCAAGTGGGAATCGAACCCACAATCGTCGCGTTAACGGTCACACGCTTTGCCACTGCACTACGACTGCCTCAAGGAAACTCTTCGGTTTTACAATATTCGTATACATTCCCCGCCCTTCCCTCAATGTTTTCTTTTTATTGGAAAGAAAATATATGTATATTATGTATGACTTATATAGTTACACATCATTTAGCGCCATAAAATTATCAATGCAATTGAATTTCTAATAGCGTGACATGAAACAGGTAAATCACCTGATTGTTGTAACGACTATTTTGTATAAAAAGAGTTATTTTTAAGTTATTTCTGTAAAAAACTTGTCAAGTGTGGGTCGGACCACCGAGTGTTCCATACTAGTTTCAAGATAATCAATGGGAAGTACAACTTGACAAACTTAAAATTACTGGTGTACGCACTTATTTTGTAAGAAAAGAACTACAGATATAAATAAATATTTGAGATTATTTTTGGTGTGATGTTATTTTCGATCTATAAAATTCAATGAAAAAATACGATACGAAAGCGATTTTTTTATTAAAAAAAGGCTGCAGCACGACAGCATTAAGAGAAGCCGCGTGTTACGTTACTCCCCCGGTTTATATTGGTATTGATTTAAGCCTATCAGCTAAGCCGACGCACTGCCACGGTCGGACGCCAGTGATTAACCTTTTTTATTTGTCGGTAACAATATATTTATTGTGGTTTTACATCAAGTTACACCGTTTGTTCAATGGGACATGTTATGCAATGACGCCAGTGGTGGCGTAGTGGCACAAGCGTGCCACTGTAAACGTGATAGGTTGTGGGTTCGATTCAAACTCGAGGAATTAAATATTTAATATTTACATTTTCTCGCTCTGTTTAAGAGCAATGCCTCTAGAATTCGGTGGAAAATAACGAATAGAAATGAGTCCCTCTCCCTACCTCGCTATATATCCGTCTTATAGCGTGAAGGTAAAAATCAAAATCATGACAAATATTTTCAATGTTTGTCATAATTTTGAGTTTTATGTGTCTATTATGAAAATTATAACTTAAACTTAACTTAACTTAGCTTCACGCTTTATCCCTTGCGGGTAGTCAGAGAGAACGGAGCGCCAAACGCTACGGTCTCTACATACCTCTTTCGCCTCGTCCACTGTCATCAACCTCTTCATACATGCCCTTCGGGGGGTCCTCATGCTTTTTACGTGACCTTCCTCCAGTATCTTTGATACTGTGTTTTCGAAGGTCAACCGAGGTCTCCCCCTACCTCTCTTACCGCTCACTTTTCCATCATAAATCTTTTTTGCCATTCTTTCATCACTCATTCGTTCGACGTGCCCAAACCAGCTGAGCACGTTCTTCTTCATTCTCACCGTGACATCCTCGCTAGTACCTGCCATTCTGTGTACCTCTTCATTGCGGATTCGATCAGCTAAGCTGACTCCGCATATCCTACGAAGAGATCGCATCTCCACAGCATTCATCTTTCTTTCATTCTTCTTCTGTAATACCCACGTTTCGCTGCCGTATAACAGAGTCGGTACCAAAACTGCATTGTGTACGGCCAAACGCGCAGCTGTGCTGACGTTTCGCCGTCTCATCAATGCAGCTAAGGCTCCGTTAACCTTGTTACCGGCAGCAATACGCCTTTCCACATCCATCTCGTATCTTCCATCTCTACTGAACATACTTCCCAAGTATACCACTTCATTCACTTGTTCTAATATCTTACTATTTACACTGATCTTACATTCCGTCCTTTCTTCATCTCTTTCAAAAATCTTTCTTTTTCAAAAATGAAAATTATAGCTTCACATATTTCGTTCATTAGGAGAGAGACTGTGGTGGAGAAGAAGAGTGACATATTTTGCAATTTCTGCTTACTTTTGGGACCGTATTACATATTTAGTGTAAAATACAATGGGGCCCCAACCCAATTATTTGTCTAACAAAATAAAAGAAAATTTGATGACTTAAATATAACATTCCAATCACACAATTGACACTCTTTTATTAACACTGCCTTTGACCTGAGAAGAATCAGTGCTAGAAACTCAATAAGACTTGTAAAAACTTACAAATGCAATTGAGTTGCAGGCATGCTAAGTTTAAGACTACTTTTAATATTATACTTATTTAGAAAATGTATAAAAATTTGAACGTAGCGGGACTCGAACCCGCGCTTCCTGGAAATCGAACAGGGCCACTAAGCCATACATTCAATCCTGGTAGATCGATTTCAGGAGGTGCGGGTTCAAGTCCCGCGGGATTCAAATTTTTATATGTTTTCTAAATAAGTATTTTTCTTTCCTAAGTGTGGAATAGCACTTCAAAAAATGTTAAAAATACTTTAAATATTATTGTTAAGGCCAATAGACCAATTTCGGTTAATTTTTCAATAATTTTCTTAACATACATAATATTTTCAAAAATGTATTGAAATACAGTTGTCTGTTAATTTCTTAATTTTTTTCTTAACACTGTAAGTGTAAGGTTATGGGTTCAATGCTCGTCCGGAGAAATTAACTATTTTCATTTCTTGAAAGCTGTAGAAAAAACTGTAAAGTTGGAGAAAATACATTAAAAAACTTACCGTGTTTGGAAGATTCTGTGTGTATACAATGATATTGCCATTGATTACAGTCAACAGGCTAACAAAGCCAAGGAGGCAAATTTGCTGAGAGTAAAGCATTTTTAGCGCATTCCACCACGCCCACTCTTTGATGATGCCGGTCACATTTGATAATATACAATATTATAAATATCTCTTCAATGTATCTTCTAACATATTCAATCTGTAAATATTTTAATTGCATTATTAATAACACAGAGAAAATTAAATATAGACAAGAGTAAAGAACCCAAAAGATTAGGTTAATAAATAGTTATACAGATTATAGTAATATCCAGAATACCAAACAGTGTCAATAGTTTTACATGACCATTGACACCAGTATGTAGACATGTTACATTTGGTTAAAAGACTTATTTAGAAAAATTGAGAAGCTTTACTAATGTTGCTAAAAAAGTAACTTCACACTTTTTGCAGCATAGCAAGGTATGCAGAAAACTAGGGTCTTTCTTGTTAAGAAACCTATAATTTTAATATAATCATTTATCTTAATGGGGATAAAATCAGCATTGACATGTTGGGACAACGTGCCAAGACAGCCTCTAATGTTAATAAATATAAAAAATATATATGCCAACAGTCCATACATAGAACAATCATGTCAACAGAGAAAGTACAGAAGAACAGAATAAATGTTAATCTTGGTTTTAAAAAGTTTAATAAAATTATAAATATGTCCAATACTATTTGTTTTTATATTGTTATTTAATTTTGTAAAGGACAATATGAACTTTTATTCCACTTTATTTTCACTTTACAAACATACTTGCATGTACATTTTATTTATATGATTTTAAGCAGATATTTGTTCATAACAATTACTTTCATTCTATTGAGAAATTCCATAGTATTTCTCAGTACAATACTTCCTCAGTAATACATATCCTATCTACTTATAATTGAATTATTTTTTATTTATGTTATAGAATACCAAAACATTGTAAATATCATGGTATTACTGATGTCATTAAGTACTAAAAGACTTTCAAATATTATATCAAACTCATTCAGATACAGATGCTAAATAGAATTCAAAATTATTTGATATTATACTAAAAGATGACCCATATCAATTCAGTAATATACATATATCATTGAATGAGTTCTTATATTTTATATTTTGTCATGCCTTGTCATTACCAACTGTATTAGTCATCTCTAACAGAAATGCAAGTGCAAGTGAAAACCATTATATAAAGAACAATTAGAACCAACTCATACCATATATTTATAGAATTAATATTGAAAATGTTCACTTATATAAATATATTACCCAATTGATGTTTTTTGCTGTGGTTTTTTATGTTAAAATGTATAAATATATATAATAGAACGATGCCTTTACCAATATAAAATAATCTGATGAGAGGCTGTAGTAATATTTTGGTACTTAATATAATCAAATTGTGGGATAAGAAATATAAATATGTAGCAAAGATAGATGTATATCATCTCGCATATCGCTTGTGTTCATACTTTGCACATGATAATAAGGTCGTTTCGTAACGAAAACAAATGATTATGCGTTATGCACGTAAAAAATCATTACATTCAGCCGTTGTATAAAATAATATGGTACACTAATTTAATCTAATTAACAATGGAGACATTTAGTCGGCCTTGAATCACGTGTTAAAAACAATAATAAATTAATTCCTGCTGTAATGTCCACATAAATGCAAACAATGGTACTTACAGTACAATTTCAAATCGTTAATCCAATGTAATTTACACGTTTCTAAGCAATATTTTTTGAGTATTATTATCAAACACAGCACAATAAATTTCGTAATAGCACCTCATTAATTTGAAAATTGTCAAAGAAATTAACTAAAACTACGACTGATTCACTCTATGCAAAACCAAGTCAAAGTAAATGTCATTAGTGAAGCGTTCCTAAGTAGAATAACCGATGTGCTTCGTTTTAAACATTAGAATAAAAACGCTCTTACGACATTATAAAATTAATAACTATTAGATAAATCAAAATATTGATTCAGTAATTTTTAAAAATTACTACATGATCACTTTTACGAGTAAAAAGAAGAAATATATATTTGATATGTTCCTTTTTCCTTGAAATGGAACGTTATGAAAACAGATTACGAATGTTTTTTTGTGTGTTGGGTTAATAAATCGCTGAATATTTTTCTTTTTTATTTAAGTAAATTAATTTAATTTTCTATTTTTTATTTTTATCCATTTCTGGACTGAATTGTTTTTTTTTGTTAAAAAAATTGGAACGCCTGTCTTTTTTCTATAGGCAACACTCCAACATCCACCTATTTGCATATAGCGCCTAATTTAATTTTTTTACTTTCGTTGCTTCTCATAATCTAATAATTATTTTTGACTCTCTTGTGCAGTATGTCTATTTAAACATTTTTTAATTTAGGTATTAAAATATTATAGACTGAGATCACAGGGCCCCCAGACCTATCTCATTTTAGCAAAACTGAAATTTTGAGGCCAGTCGTGGCGCAGCGGCACTTGAGGAATTGAAATATTTATTTACATTTATGTTTTCATTTCTTCGCTGTGGTGTCGAGGCGAAGCGCGGCGTTGAGTTCCGCCATTCAACACGCAATGCTTCCTGAATGCGGCGGAAAATGGGAAACGGGGTGCCTTAGCACTAGGTTCCTTCTACCTACCCTGCTGTGCGCGGGAGACAGCGTGATGTTGATTCTATAAATTTATTTTGTTAAAATAATGAACTTATGCCTATATTGAACGTGTCGTGTCGTGTTAGACGTCGGTGTGGATGATTTAATCAATTTAACCAATTTAGTTGCAATAATTTTCTAAAGCTCAGTGAGTTATTATCTTTACAACTAAACAATCAAAATAAATTGATGTGCTAGACATAATATTTGGTCATTATGTGTCCATTTGTAAATCAATATAAACATCTGACGGTAACTGACGGAATGAATTATTATTTATTAATATTTTTATTTCTTCGCTCTGGCACCAATATAAAAGGCCGGCGTCGAGTTCCGCCAGTCAACACGCAATTCCTCAAAAAAATCGGCGAAAAATGGGCAACCTAGTGTTAAGACGAGAGGCTGCTATGTGAGATTGCAAATTATCCGAATAACTTGATAGTATACAACTAGGCTTCTATAAGTGCGTAATCGTTGAGGAGTTGTGCCCTCTATCATCATCATCATCAGTTCAGAATTGTCATCAGATAAAGACTGCAAGAATCAAATATATGATTATTATAAGAAATTATATGAAACACATATAAATGTCCGCGAGGTCTAAGCTGAGCTTTGGAATTTTGGTGGGACGTCCCGATTTTTAACCTTTTTAACCCTGTCCCGATCGGGACAGGCATTGTCCCGCTTTTCACGGATTATTCCATGTACTGTGAGAAATCTATATTATTACTTTAAGTTCTTATTAATTACTAATAATTTCATAAAAATATTATACAAATAAGTACACTCGTAAGTTACGTATATGTGTACGTCACAGAAGATCCGGACACACTACACTATAAATAATGCTGCAACAACTAGCATCAGAAAGTAAAAAAGCAGTATTATCAATACCAGCAAAACGAAACTAATTACTAACAAGATCAAAATCAAGAAGTACACAGACGAGTAAATAACACTTGGCAAAGGTGCTGGTCCCTTCGAAAATAATGAAAAATAAATAAGGGGAAGTTTTTTTTCGCTTGTTATTTAAATATTCGAGATGTTATTATGATCAGTTGAAAAACATATTGAGCAGTTATTTAATTTAATGGCGGTTGATTAATTATTGTGACAGTGAAACATGGACAGTAATAAAAAATCAATTAGTTAGGTTATTTTATCTTACAATGTCAATTCTAAAAATAATTGAGCAGTCCAATAATCGAATGAGCGGTAAAGATGACGGAATGAGCGTTTCGATAAATAGTTCGGTAGATCATAGCGAGCGGTGACACCCCAACTTAAATTGTCTAAACAATTAAAGGTTAGGTTAGGTTAAGGTTTTTTTTTACTACCTCATTGTTTATAGAATTGCTTAGAATGAGATTTCTTACCGACAAATTTCGATTTATTACTGAGATTGAAAGAAATGCAAAGCAACAAAAATCAGGAGCATTACCAAAGTTGCAGATGTCAAGGTTAAAACACGAACTCTGAAATGAAAATCGACTGGCCACATGATGAGATCACAAGCAGGACTAAAAAAGTCTCAGAATGGTACCCAAGAAATGGAAAAAGGCGGAGAGGCAGGCAGATTAAAAGGTGGGAAGACGATCTGCCGAAGGGATGGAGGCTGGGTAGCAAAAGATCAGCACAAATAGAGGGAACTTGAGGAGGCCTATGTTGCAGGACCGCCTGACCTAAGACTGGTTGAAGATTAGGAAATCTCTAAAATATAAAAAATACTTCTTTTTTAGGAGATTAACTAAAATAATTTTTAGTTAACACAAAGTCTCGCGAACTATGTTTGCCTTGAGATTGGAACTATGTTTGCCTTGGGTTTGCCTTGAGATCCTTGATTTTCATGGGATACCATCATCAGATTTACTGGACTTTCTGGCAATGGGACACATGGCCAGAACGGTTTTTTAAATGAAAACAGATTTTTTAAATCGGTTTATTTGCACTGCCGGGTCTCACTTCTTGCCAAATTTCATAATTGTAGGTCCATGCGAAAGTCCCTAGTTGATGACGCAGCAAATTTTATACAAGATGCAGTAATAACTGAGATGATAAAAAAATCGTTTTTTTTTTAAGTACAGAACCTTAAAAAATATGTAGTAAAAAGTACTAGACAATAAATATTAGATAACATATCGATAGAAAGAACTTGATCTTTTAAATATATGGCAATCAATATTTATATTTAGTTTCAAATAAATTATTTACCAAGTGACATGTGCTTAATTCAAAATGGAAGTAAATAGCACAAATGTGGAAAAGGATAAGGAAATGGTAAAGTCGCAATTGCTTTTTTTTTACATAAATATTAAGAATCCCCTGAGATATCAACAGCCACTATGAAAAAAGAGACCTGTACAAAACAGTTATTTTTAGGAGAGCCCATAATAAGAAAAAATGGTCCATTTTATTCCACTCCACCAGCATTTTTGTGAGTGACGATTATTCACATTTGTATGTCACAAAAATGCCGAGTGAGTACACTCATCAAAAACCTAACCCACTTCTAAGTGCCCTAGAAACTTAATATTTGGTACCAAGGTAGACTATTATACATAAATACAGGAAGAGTCTGAAAACTGATAATTACCTGTAATTACTATCAAGAAAGTAAAAAGAAATTAAGTTTGAAAGTTACATCAAAGAACGTAGGAGAATTAAGCGGTTTTAAAAATTAGAGAGCTTGAATTTTGTCACGAGTGAACGAAGAACTCGGCAGCCATTTCTTATAATTTAGATGGACGGGATGGTTATTTATTAAATTTTCAATTTTTATTTCTGGAAAATGGTCAACATGATCAACAACCCGATCATACAAATAGATACTATTTTATTGAGTAGAAAAATAAAAATTAGTCAAGTGCGAGTCGCACTCGGTATCGGAATTTTAGGATTGTGGAACAAAGAGAAGTATGAATATGTACTTATAAAAGTAGACAAATTTAACTTTGAGATTGATTTTTAAATTAACTACGATTAAAAATAAAATAAATTTTCATTTTTCGGATTTGTTTTTATCTTATTTATTTATATTGTTGTGTGTCTTATTTACTTTATTGTTTATTTGCATTTTAGGTTCAAATTTCATAACCGTAATTCCACGGGAAGTATCTACTATCATATAAAATATCATATTATACAATATCATACATATACATACAGAATATCATACAATATGCAGCAACAATGCATTGTTTATATCTTTTGATTGTGTATACATAGAAGCTTGATTTAGTTATCTGCTTCAAATAATTTTTTGGAGTACATAACAACTCGTTTTTGCTGCATTTGCTATGATTGAAGCCTCCATTGGATCGTAAACCTGAATATTTGATATTAATTTTGGCTCACCACGCAATCTGGAGATAAATGGTCTTGACAGTCGGACAGACGCACAAAAAATGTTCCTATAGGGGTTTTGTTTTTTATTTTTTTTTGAGTTACGGAACCCTAAAAAAAGGGTGGGGTTAGTTAAGCAATGGCGATGCATACAAAAACTACGCATCGACAACGTGCAATTGAGCAGGCATAGTGTTTTCTTTTCCCGCATACGACAGGATAGGCAGAGGGAATCTAGTATTAAGACACTCCATTCCTCACTTTCCGCCGATTTCTGGAGTACCCAGTGATTGCAGAAATCGGCGGCGGTTGAGTGGCCGCACTTAACGCCGCGCTTTGCATTGACACCAGAGCGAAGAAATGAAAATAAATGTTTCATTTCTTCGAGTGGGGATCGAACCCACAACCAGTCGATTTTACAGTTATACTTTGTGCCTCTGCGCCACGACTGGCCTCTATTACGAGTGGAAAATGCAAGAAATAGGGCAATATATGAATTTTTATTCTTGCCACGTCGTTGTGCATAATGATAATTTAAGCACGTTTCTGCAATAATCAGGATATCGTAAAATTTTAGATAAGTTTCATTACTTTGTGCACGTTGATATGAGCCTTATATGGTGTTACTAATAAATGTTATCTTATTTTATATCCTTGTTTTTGCTTCTTTTTTTACGTCACACATTTTTTGGGAACCAAGTGAAATTATTTTTAATTAGATAGTCTAACATTGTAAGCACAATAGTTGTGGGTTCGATGTGGACTAATGAAAAATATGTTAAGACTAAAGTTCAGCTTAATGTATTTCAGAAAAATGAGATTGACGATAATGACGATATAGGCGTAGTATTAGAAAGAATTATAAAAAGCGTTGGCGAACTTGGTCTCTACCAATGGCTGCTGTTCTTCATCATGATGCCATTTGGATTCTTCTGGGCGTTCGGACATTTTGGGCAGATGTTCATCACAGCCACACCACAGGAACACTGGTGCTACGTACCTGAGTTGGATGAACTCGATTTAGAATTAAGGACGAGTTTTCTCTTTTTCTAAAAATCATAATTTTTCTAGAGTAGATATATTTATTAAGAACAAGTAGAGGTATTATTTAAATAATATTTGTGTATCAGTCGGGAGAAGGATGGATAAAAAAGTCATATATTGCTACGTACTCTCTGGCGTTATATGGAGTATCTAATGTCAATGTATAACAACTAAAATAATTGTAAATAAGTATCAATTGCATATGAAAAAATATATTTATAAACTCTTACTTGCAGACGGTCACTATCCATACCGAAGACATCAGAATCTGAATACGAGCAGTGTTACATGTTCGACGCGAACTGGAGCCAAGTTCTGGAAACATTGAGACCCCCAGACACCAACACGCCGGTCGTCCCTTGTAGCAGTGGGTGGGACTTTCTGTTTGAGGACATACCTTACTCCACTGTTGTTAATGAGGTGCGTTCATGATTAAGTAAATTATTTATTGTTGAAGTTACAATGTTTTCTTTATAAATGGAACTTATCCGGAAGTGTTCTTCATGTGTTGACTTTACAGTATTAAATGTAAATTCAAAAATCAGGTTCATGCTGTATCATGTACACAGCAGGGTACGCAGAGGGATCCTAGTGTTAAGACACTCTGTTCCCCACTATCAGCCGAATTCTAGAGGGATTGAATATATTAAATGTTTCTGTAAATAATAGCAAAATTTATAATTGCTTTAATTTAATATACTTACTTACTTCACGGAACGGAGTGTCTTAGCACTAGCCTATCCTGCTGTGTGCGGGACACAGCGTGAAGCTGATTTTTAAATTACTTACTGTACATGTTACTGTGATTCATTTTCCAGCGTGAATGGGTTTGTGACAAAGCAAATCTAGTTCCCTGGGCGCAAACTATAGCATTCATTGGTTCCATTGCTGGCGGGATTCTGTGTGGTGTGGTGGCTGACAGGTACGGGAGACTGCCTTCTCTTGTTCGTAAGTTTATATTATACTTGTTTAATTAAAATGTAAGAAGTGGCCTCTAGAGGAACATCGAACATCGGTGACACTGGAAGCTTCCCTTGAGATATGTATGTATTGTTTTTAATTTCTTTTTAAAGTATTATGTGAATCTTTTAGGAAAAATTGACATTTCTTCCATTTAGTTCAATAGACAATTGCTAATTTAAAATATGGTGAGATATTTGCTTCACCGCCTGCTTGAACCACACGATCATTTCGGAATCACAAGTCACACACAAGTCCGAATTGCTTTCGTGTTCTAATAGCATTACCACATTAAAGATTCTAAATATATTACAAAACTAACATTTTTAGCCAATTCAATTAAACATTTATTTTATTGCAATTTGGTCGGACAAAATACTTTATATTGATATATTTTTATTTATTTATGAACCGATTCAAGTAAAACAAATAATGTTTAACTTACTATTACTTAAATAGCTGAAAGCATTTATATAGCTTCAACTGTTAAAGAAAAAAAAAATAATGTTTGGGGTTCTATTACATTAATAAATACATTTTACCATATATTTACATAAAAAATCAGCTTCACGCTGTCTCCCGCATATAGCAGGGTAAGTACAAGGAACCTAATATAAAAACACTCCGTTTCCCACATTCCGCCGAACTCTAAAGGCATTGTGTGTTGAGTGTCGGAACTCAACGCCGCGCTTTGCCTCGACACCAAAGAGTACCATATATTTACGTTAAACTTCTTATTCTTTTAGATATAACCTTCTAATTCTTCTAGATATATGGATTATTTTTCTTTTACAGTGGCCAATATCCTCGGCTGTATAGGTGGTGTTGGTACAATATTTACTAACGATTTCTGGGACTTTGCTATATGCAGGTTTCTTGTTGGTATGTCTATCGACAGCTGCTTCTTGATGCTATATATAATAGGTAAATATGTTTTTCACATTATCAGTAAGTAATTTTGTTTGTTCAGGTCATAATGGTGTAGTAGGGCCTCTGACCGTAAACACAATGCTTGTAGGGTTCCCCATTCGGGTAAATAATTTTTTTTTTTTATATCTTTCTTTCCTCAAAGGGCTGCAATTAGTTCCGCTATTTTACTTTTTCCCGACTGCTAAGGAAGGGTTATGTTTTTCGCGCGTATCTTGTATGTATGTATTATTTTTTATTACCTCATATCTCCAGAACCGCTGAATGGATTTACATGATTGAGGTATCGTTAGATTCGTATTAGCAGCCCAAGTGTTCTTAGATAGGTGATGTTTAATAAAAACAATCATGGCGGCTGTGGGACGTCATTGGTCAATCGTCAATTCTAACAATAAAAAAATATTTCTAAAAACAAAAACCCCGACTGCATAAAACTAAAAAGAAAATAAACAAGTCCAATAGTTTATTAGGATTAACAGTTGGGACCTCTTTAAATTATGCGGGGTTCCTGGTAAAGATTTTATTGATTGAAGAATTACTTATAGGTCCCGACTGTTAATCCTAATAAACTATTGGACTTGTTTATTTTCATTTTAGTTTTATGCAGTCGGGGTTTTTGTTTTTACAAATACTTTTTTATAAATGTTTCGAATTGGGGTGGAAAATACTTACAACTGGGTTCTTTCTGCCTCTCTGTTAATCTATTAAGGTTACCCTTTTCAAGATAAAGCTAAAATAATATAACTAAATAAGCCCAAAAACATATTATGTTTTTAATGTACAATGAATATATGAATACGCTCCTCTTTTTATAAAATGGAACGAAGAACCAAATGCTGCTACATAAAAATGTTGAAACGAAATGTTTATTTTAACTTGAACTTATTTAATTGTTTTAGTACAGTATTCAATTTTAAAACTTTTAATTCTCAACAGTTTTAGAATACGTTGGCTTAAAATACCGATCGTTTGTGGCGAATACGTCAATAGCGATGTATTTTGGCGGCGGCTGCGTAGTACTACCCTGGTTCGCACTTTGGATATCTGATTGGAAGACATTATCATTAGTGATGGCTGTGCCTATGCTTGTGGCTCTTTTAGCTCCTCTTATAGTACCAGAGAGTGCAAGGTGTATATAAAAATAAATTAAATTAAATCAGCTTCCCGCGCATAGCAGGGTAAGCAGAGGGAACCTAGTGTTAAGACACTCTGTTTCCCACTTTCCGAATGCCGGAGTCATTGCGTGTTAATTGGCGGAACTCAACGCTGCGCTTTGCCTCGACACAAGAGCGAGGAAATGAAAATGTTAAATATTTTATTTCCTCGAGTGGGAATCGAACCCACAACCAGTCGCGTTTACAGTCACACACTTGTGCCGAGGTGCAGGCTTGCACTTGGCAGCTACGATTTAGCCTCATAAAAATATATGGTAAATAATAAATCTACCTATTTATTAAGGAATCTCTTTTGTTCAAGAAAATATAATATGCAGCATTGGAACCGTCGTAGCGCAGTGGCGTAGCGTGTGACTGCAAGCGTGGGCCGTGGTCTCTGGTAACAAGACAAAGCGCGGCGTTAAAACAAAATATTTCGAAAATGGGCGCTAATTGGGGAATGGAGTGTTTTTACACTAGGTTTACTAAAAAAAGAAGTTAAAGCTTCTCTAATATAATCCATGATTAGACAGGTTGTAACTTTGTCGGAATACGGTATAGGTCGATCTACCATTTATGACATAATTTGTCATTTGTAATAAATCAGCTTCACGCTGTATCCCGCACATAGCAGGGTAGGCAGAGGGAACCTAGTGTTAAGACACTCCGTTCCCCACTTTCTGCCGAATTCTGGAGGCATTGCGTGTTGAGTGGCAGAACTCAACGCCGCGCTTAACCTCGACACCAGAGCGAAGAAATGGAAATATAAATTTAAGTAAATATTTCGTCTCCTCGAGTGGGGATCGAACCCACAATCAGTCGGTTTTACAGTCACACCTCGTGCCGCTGCGCCACGACTGGCCTTTAGATTACAATTTATGTAAAAAAATGCCTAGGTACAATATAACAATACTTTTAAGCGAGTGTTGGTGTCGTAATCAAGTATTTACATATACTTATGTACAATATAAATAATCAAAAAAACCAAGGTTAGTGCTCGTCTAGCTCGGCGTCCAAAGTCCGGTGACGCGGTGGCCTCTACAGAGGCCAGTAGGGCCAACAGGATACTGCTCGTTCCAAAAACGAAAACATAATCAAATCTTACATAATTTATGTTTTTTCAGGTGGTCAATTAATAAAGGAAAGGTCGACAAAACATTAGATAATCTCAAAAAATTTGAAAAAATCAACAAAGCCAAAATCCCGAAGGATTTGCTTCATGCCCTTGTTGTAAGTAATAGAGATCTTATATTAGGTGTTCAATTATGAATTCTTGAATATATGTATGTAATTATGTACGAGTATGTATGTATTTCTCAGTTTCTCTAAAAAGAAAAAAAAATGTATAAAATGTATTTTGTTAGTAATACCGCCAAGACGAGCTAAGTGAACCGCAGGGAGGTATTACCTATCTTTTCTCGAAACGTTTCGTATTTTTTGCTTAACCCCAATAAATTGGGTTAGGGTTATACGACATAGACAAAATTTAGTTCTTATGTTGTCAATAGTAGATTAATTAAATATATTAAATTTCATTTGCTTACCTCTTATGCTTTAGATTTTATTGACATAAATAAAAATAATCTAAACTACCAATTCGTTGCTTTACACTAGATATCTTACTAAAAGAAATGAAACAGCATCAAAAATATTTTCATGTAAAATTTTGCTACAATGGCTTGCACTGTCAATTAGTTACCACATCTCATGTAGAGCGAAGTTACTAACTATACACGCGTAAACTGTACAAGCCCTAATTTTTTTTTTATGTTAATCAAATCAGCTTCACGCTGTATCCCGCACACAGCAGGGTAGGCAGAGGGAACCTAGTGTTAAGACACTCCGTTCCCCACTTTCTGCCGAATTCTGGAGGCATTGCATGTTGAGTGGCAGAACTCAACGCCGCGCTTAACCTCGACACCAGAGCGAAGAAATGGAAATATAAATTTAAGTAAATATTTCATCTCCTCGAGTGGTGATCGAACCCACAACCAGTCGGTTTTACAGTCAGTTACAGTTTTTTTTTATGTTAGCCAAAATTTCTGGCTTGGCCCTTTCGCTACTACTTGTAGTATAGATCCTTGGATCTAATCGTTAGTCGCGATCCCTTTCTGTTTTCTTTGTTCTTCTTTATGTATGCTAATGTATAAATATACATAAATCTATGAGCAAAATACATACAACTATTGTATATTACAAAACTATTTTCAAATGATCTGTTGCTAAGATGAGACCATATATAAGAGATCGTGAAAAAATCACCCAATAATAATATTATAGAAAGGTGCAAGCTAAATATTTTAACTAAGTTGTAGAAGTTAGGGCTTGTATAATACATACAGTTTTCGCTTGTATACTGTGTTCTTAGAAACTTGGCTCTACATCAAATCTGATAAGTTTTTGATTGTGTAAGCCAACATTTCACATGAAAATGTTTTTGGTGGGAAAGATGTTTTAATAATTAATTTTTATAAAAACTACCTACTACCCGTTATTATAAAAGTTTCGGACACTTTATACGCTGTAAATTTTTTTATTGCTTACATTTTTTGTTTGTATTTTCCATCTACATATCATGTAATTTTTACTTATTTCTTAATCATATTAAATATTCCACATAACACTTACACATAAACGATTCGATTGTCACTTGACGAAATTAATTATTTAATATTTTCATTTCGTCGTTCTGGGGTTGAGGTAGAACGCGGCATTGAGTTCTACCAATCAAAACGCAATGCGAAGAATTCGGCGGTAAGTGGGGAGCGGAGTATCTTAAGACAAAGTCTCTCCTCTGCCTGCCATGTTACATGCGGGATACAGCGTGAAGATAAAAAAATACACATAAAAACACCTACACGCTATTTACCGAGTGGCAGCAAATTACGTTTCAGCCGAACTCAACGCCGTGCTTTGCCTACAAGAACCGGAAAATGAAAATAGTTTAAATGTACTTATTTTCCTGAGCGGAGATCTGAACACAACACGGTCACATTCTGCTCCATTGTGCAACCACATTATAAGCATTTCTAAATTTCAAGACTGCGGCTGATAAACACGACCACAAAGAAGACAGCATATTGACTATATTCAGAACACCGTCGTTGGGCATCATGGTGGTTTGCCTGATCCTGACGTTTATGGGTGTAGCGATATCATTCGACGGGATCACGAGGCTCTCAGAAAATCTTGGCTTGGATTTTTTCCTCACCTTCACTATAACTTCCGCTACGGAAATACCTTCTATTGTTATTTTGGTGCTTCTTTTAGACAAGTAAGTGAAATATATTTTAATATTTTTTTAGTTGATTAATTATTTCACAAATGAAATCATAAAGTTTCCTATATTTTTTGAGGACACAAAAACTCTATCTATGTTCTCTATTCTATGTTTATAGGTGTAATTATTTGAAAATAGTTTGTCTTCATTTCCTAAATCAATAAAACGTGTAGTTAATTCATCTGTACACTATAGTTTATACAGATACTGCTTAGATCTGTCGTGTTTGATAGTCCAAATATTTTTTTTTGCTGGACTATGTGTCTCACAAACAGCAGTGCAAGGCAGTTCTTTCCACGTAAAATTTTTGGCGAATCTTAACGCCATGTATTGTTATGTTACCAGAGTCAGGAAATAAATATAATTCATTGCCCTGAGAAGGAATCGACGCCGCAACAATCGAGTAAAGTTAGACTGGGTGCCGCTGCGCCACGATGGCCTACCAATAAATTGCTATTATTATTTTTAAATTTATTCAATATTAGGAAATACTCGTAAATACTTGTCTATTTCTTGACAAATTTTAAGTGTTGTGCTTATTGTAGAGTCGGACGTCGATGGATGGTAATGGGACCAATGCTGATATCAGGAATACTGTCTCTAATCGCTGCGTTCATCCCGCGAGGTGCATGTTCTTTTATATTAACCTACATTCATTTGAAAATAAAGAGAAGAGAGAGAGAGAAAGAGAAAGAGTAACGACAAGTCGTGACATCTTCGCTAATTCTGTAAGATGTGTGAAGATAATTATTGCATATAAATATTATTAACTTTATCAACGTTTACGGGGTAAATTTGGTGTACCAAAAAAAAAAACGTAATCCTTATAAGATCACTTCGTTGTTAGTCTGATTTCATGTCTGTCCGTCTGTCAAGATTTTATCTAAAGATCGTGTGAATATGTTGATCAGAATTTTATATCAAATAACCAGATCTACGGTTTTTTGTTAGCTTAAAAAAATTAAACTTCCAAGTCAATGTAATTTAAAAAATACGAGCGATTATTATTTTTTTTTTGCATTTTCTATGAAATTCGTCGCGTAATCAAAACCTTTAGGTTTCTTTCCGTGAACGGACTATTATAAAATTTGAGCAAAAGTCGAACTTGCAATACAAAAAAAAAATGGTTCTTATACGTGTAGTTCATTTCATTTGAAATGAGTGAATACATATCAACTCAACTTTTAAACTTTTATGTCAACGTTGACCTACAATTATAATTATTTATAAGCAAATTAAAAGTTAGACATATCATCAAAAAATTGTCGATATACGAAATAAAATAGAAAACAGTCAATCTACTGTTCCAACACTAGAGTTGGCAACACTGCTTTAAAGTTTCCCGCAACATTTCGTATTATTTTTTAATTTTAATCGGTTAATAAATAAAAAAGATCTACCACTTTAAAGAATGTTGTCCGATAAAATTTCGATAAATAACTGTTTTATTGAATAACTTTTCAATAAAGGTTATATTGTTTTCAAAATATCATGATTAATTGTTAGAAAATTAAATTAATGTAGATTAGTAAATTAGTAATTATGTAGTTCAAGAGAGCGAAGCCGTAAGTGGGTGGTTAGTTTTAAATAAGATTGTATCGTGTTATTTAGATATAATATAAAAAAAAATGGTGTTTCAGGCGTAGCGTCGGTGACGCTGGCGGTGGTGGTGCGGTTCTTCAACAACATGGCGTACGGCACCGTGATACAGTGGACGCCGGAGGTGATGCCGACGTCGGTGCGCGCGTCGGGCGCCTCCCTCGTGCACGTCAGCGCCTTCGCCGCGGTCACTCTGTCGCCTTTCGTCATATATTCTGTGAGTGCTACTGGGCCAGTGTGTGTTGATACTCACTGTGTCCACGAGCAACGAATGTTACAGGATAATAAAATAAAACATATAATTGTTTCATTTATTGTTTACATAACATGATAATTTAAATAATTACAGGATAGAGCATGGGAAGGACTCTCTTTAATAATTGTGGGAATAATTGCCATTTTAGCGTCATTGTTGGCTCTAATTTTACCTGAGACCAAAGGTCGTCGGATGCCACAGACTATGGAAGATATGAATGATTTGATTAGTAACACGTGTTTCTCTAAGTAAGTTAAAGTTAAGTACAAATTGTTATCTAATTTTAATTTTTGTATAATTTAAAAACTTTTATTGTATTTAAAATGTTACAGACAGAAGGATACTTATACGCCCTATCCCGCATATAGCAGAGTGGGCAGAGGGAACCCTAAGATACTTACTACTACTACTACTAGTAAATAAATATTACTACTATTACTAAGACTAACGTCCTAACAATTATTTCCTATCAGTTGTCCTATCATAGGATACGTACAGTAGTATCAGTAGTTTTTCTGTTTAACCTGCAATTTTTACCACTAACTAACTAGCAACACCACTACACACTTGAGTTTCACTAATCGACAGGGAATGTCTCGCAAAATTCAACGGAAAGTGGAGAACGGAGTGTTTTAAGAATAGGTTTCCTCTGCCTGTATGCGGGATACAGCGTGAAGTTGATTTATATAAATTATCATACATTTATAATATCATTTCAGAAAGGAAGACAAAACTCAAACTAGATGATATACGGTTAAATACATCGAAATTTTATGTGTGATAAACAAATATATGATTTCGTATAGCTGTAACGTTTTCATAATTAAAAATGTTTCTGCATTGGTAAAATGTGTTTTTTTTTTCATTACTTTCACGCAGGTAATTTATTTCACAATAGTTTTTAGTCTATTTCTAGTTTTTTAGACATTATGAATGTCAATTTTTAAACAACGAAACAATGAATAAAAAAACTTTTTTATATTAGATCATCTATACTTTATACTAACATTATAAAGCTGATGCGTTTATTTGGTTGAATGCGCTAATCTCAGGAACTATTGTTTCGAATTAGAAAAAAAAATGTATCGATTAGTCCATTTATCGTTGGTCGAAGGTACTCACTGTAGGGAACTGCGGTTACAGCTACACAACGCATATTTTTTTTCTTTCTCCACAATATCCTTGAAATATTCCAAAAATATTATTTTTCAAAATTCTATTTCTTTTGTGTAGCACGGTGGTGGTAGTGAAATGGTTTGGGGGAGTATTTCTGCATTTGGACCAGATAAATTAATATTCATTGATAATGTAATGGAACAAGAATGTATATTTGAACATCTTAAAGTAAAATTGACGGAAAAGTGCGAAGAAAAGGTGCATTTCAAGTACATTTAAGTCGTATAAAGATAAAATATGAATAATAACGCATCATTGTGCAGGAATATTTGTTGGACAATTGTCCAAAAGTTTTGCTAAGCTTTTTTTCTAACGCTGGGAAATGCTTTCACGCAGACCACCCGTACGCGGCATATAGTCATGCCCTACATACGGATGGTACTGTGGGACTCATCGGACAAAAAAAAAGTCCGATAATACCCACTAAAACCCAGCGGAAACCTCTCCACCAAAATAGAGACGCCGCAGGATCGCTTGCGCATGCCACTACGACGCCTCGATGGAAGGCCCACATTTTACGCTATTACGAGCCACCATTACTCTCAGGGTACCCTAGCGGTCCTTAGGGGGATTCCCCAACTTCGGAAGTTTTGTTTGGTCTAGGGTAAAGGTAGTAGATGTGCGTGCTGCCTTCTCCTACTCCCTGGTCTTCGACGGCGAAGCGGTTCCGCATTCGCACTGGACTCGCGAACCCGCTCCGCGGCCTCCTTCAATGCCATAACCGATTCACAAAAGGAGACCATGGCAGACCAGTTCCTCTCACTATCCAGCATGGCTCTCACCACACTGGATAATGAGAGGTCTGTACCCACTACGGCCATCAGGTTGCTAAGACTACCTCAATCACTTGATCGAAAATATGTAAAATGAGCCAGTCATGGAGCAAAGGCACAACGTGTGACTGTCAACGCGACATCTTGTGGGTTCGTTCCCACTCGAGGAAATGAAATATTTATTTAAATGTATATTTTCATTTCTTCACTCTGGTTATGAGGCAAAGCGCGGTGTTGAAATCCGCCTCAACAGGCAATGCCTCCAGAATTCGGCGGAAAATATGTGACGGAGTGTCTTAACACTAGATTCCCTCTGCCTATCATGTTTTATGTGGGATACAGCGTGAAGCTGATTTATTTTTTTTATATTCTGAAGTACTGTTAAAGCATAAACTAAAAGAAGAGTGGAAAAAAGTTTATGCCTAACATAAAAAACATAAAAAAAAAACCAGTACCATGTAACAACGTTTGATACAAGAAACGTAATGATTACCACATACGACATTAAAACTCACTATTATAATACTTTTTTAAGCTATTATAATACTTAACTAGCTTTTTGTTTCTTTTGTTGGAAAATATGTTATGACGAAATCAATACTAATATAATAAATCGGAAGAGTTTGTTTGTTTAAACGTTAAAATCTCTGGATCTACTGGTACGATTTACTTTCTTTTTGTTTTGTATGAAAGCTGCGTTCTTCAGGAGTGCTATATGCTTCAGGACTACAGTGTAAGTCTTAGTTAGCTTTAAATAACGAAACAACAATAATAAGATCCCTATCGAATTGCTTTAAGCCCGTGCGCTGCAAAAATAGTCAATTGTCAGTACGTTGTATGACAATTATATTCAATTTTATTAGTTCTAAATAAAAGTCGCCCGCGTCATATATCTATCTTTTACAAACAAGTGACAATAAGGCATTTTGTGACAAAAAATAATTGAAAATTGTAAGGTGATATTTTATCGATTTTTATTTTACATGTATATTGAAACTCACAATGCGGCTTTTAAGCATGTATTTTGGATGTATACTTTTCGAGAAAATATAAAACTAAAGTTATTCAACGCTCTATTGACGACCTTAAGTCTAAACTCGAGTCCCGCGGGGGCGCCCTTGCCGCCGATGACTTTCTATCATACAGCCACGTAGTGTTTCTGATTAACTGTATCAATATGTTGGCAAATGCAGCCTAATAAAATTATTAAAGGTGGTATGCGGGTAAAGCCGCGAGTGGGCCGCTAGTAAAATATAAATCGATTAATGCTCGAATATTTAAGTTCCTAACTGTAGGGATAGAAAAAAACTCCACTTTTCAAAATATGAATAATTTCTTCAAATTTAGCATGCTTAATCATTTATGAATAATTAGTTTTTTTCACAGAATTTATCTTTTCGCGGAACCCTTTTTTGATAGACGCCATTTTATATGGATAGTTGGTCTACTCATAAAATACTAGGAAGGATAGATTTATATTGTATAAACGAAAAATCCAACCAAATGTATGAGGTCAAATGTTTGACCAAATGTCCAAATGTCTCCAAGTAATTTTGAATTATAACTTAACTTCACGCTTTATCCCTAGAGGGGTAGTCAGAGAGAATGGAGTGCCAAACGCTACGAATTATTAAAATTACTTTCCTTTTATTTAAAGCTAGAAAGCTTGGTTTTAAATTTTACAAGAGTTTATACAAGACAGTAAGAAAATAATTAAGCCCCTAATTGTCTACTACTATTGAATTTCACATTGGGTTACATCGAAACGATAAACATGATGAAATGTGTATAGCCTATACCCTAGAAATGAACTAATCATACAGAAATATTTTTTCAATTCGAACCAGTAGGTCTTGAGATTAGCGCGTTCAACCAAACAAACTCATCATCAAACAAGTTTTATAATATTACTATAGAGTATAGATAATCTATTATAAGTAAGGTTTTTCTATTATTTTCATAGTGACTCATAAGATAAATATTATATTACACAAGGTTGAATAAAATTAACAAAACTCTTTTGTTAAATAAAGTACCAGTTGTGAAATAAGGAATAATCAAAAAAAAATACAATTTAAAAACGTTAAAACCTTTTTAATTATAAAATCATTACAGTTATACGTAACCATATATTTGTTCATCATACATAAAATATCAATGTATTTAACCGTATATCATCTAGTTTGAATTATGTCTTCCTTCCTGAAATCAAAATGTAAACGAATTATACTTCATATAGACTATAAAAAAATAATTAAGCAAAAAATTAGAAAACATGTTTGCCGATTAGCACTTGACTCATTTTAAACTGTTTTTTTTTAGCGTCACACATCTCCCCCAAATAGCAGGATAAATACTCTTTCTGTTAACCCTGTATTTTTAAAATATTTAAACACTTTAAAATTATTAAAAAATATTCAATAAATAGCATTCTCACTCACGAAATGATAATTCTTAGTAATTATCTTTTGGTAGCGGAAATTTGTAAAAATTTCACTATAAATATGCTAACAACTTAAGTAAATTGTTCTAAAGAATTATACAGGATACAGCCTTTCACAAGCGCGTAATCGCGTCGGTTGTGGGGAAGTTAAATATATATTTTTTTCCTCGCACTGGTAACAAAGCAAAGTGCGGCGTTGAGTCCCGTCACTCGACGACTACTACGACTCGAAGACCTCGAAAATTTAGCAGTTTGAAAAGGTTGTCTGCGGTAGTGGGGATCGGAGTATCTTAGCACTGGGTTCCCTCTGCACACCTGCTACATGCTGGATAAAGTATGTATTTTAAATACGATAAAGGTTTTTAAATAATATAAAAAAATTAAAAAAAAAACGCAATTTTCACATTGTTTTAATTATTAATTGAAAAAAGTTACTTACTTAGCGAAACACGTGTTACTAATCAAATCATTCATATCTTCCATAGTCTGTGGCATCCGACGACCTTTGGTCTCAGGCAAAATTAGAGCCAACAACGACGCTAAAATGCCAATTATACCCACTATTATTAAAGAGAGTCCTTCCCATGCTCTATCCTGTAATTATTTAAATTATCACGTTATATAAACAATAAATAATGGAACAATAGTAATTTTATTGTCCTGTGACATTCGTTGCTCGTGGACACAGTGAGCATCAACAAACACTGGTCCAGTAGCACTCACAGAATATATGATGAAAGGCGACAGGGTGACCGCGGCGAAGGCGCTGACGTGCACGAGGGAAGCGCCCGACGCGCGCACCGACGTCGGCATCACCTCCGGCGTCCACTGTATCACGGTGCCGTACGCCATGTTGTTGAAGAACCGCACCACCACCGCCAGCGTCACCGACGCTACGCCTGAAACACCAACTTATTGACACTATATCTAAGTAACATAATTATGTAACTTATTATTTACTCGTTTAATACAATACAGTCTTGAAAATGTTTGTCTTAAGAAAATTATTTTGACAAACTGTTTTCTCTGTCAACTTCACGCTGTACCCACATATAACAGAGTAGGCGTAGTCCGCCGCTCGATGCATTTCGCGTTGATAGGTGGAAGTCAACGCCACGCTCTGCCTTGTTACTAGAGCGAAGGAATGGAAATATTAAATCTTTCATCGGAGTGTGAATTTGACCCACAACTGTCGCGTCTACAGTTACATACGAGATGTATGTAACTGTAGACGCGACATTCTCTCTCTCTCTTCTCTTTATTTTTAAACGAATGTAGATTAATATAAAATAACATGCACCTCGCGGGATGAACGCAGCGATTAGAGACAGTATTCCTGATATCAGCATTGGTCCTATTACCATCCATCGACGTCCGACTCTGCAATAAGCACAACACTTAAAATTTGTCGAGAAATAGAAGTATTTGCTAATATTGAATAAATTTTTAAATATTATATATATACTGATACTACCAAATTCCTGTGTAGAGGAAGCTATTACCGGCTCAGAAGGCAGTTCTGCTGAGGAGAGTCGGTAAGAAATTCAACAGTAACACAGTGACCGTAGCAAATCTACTTACTTGTCTAAAAGCAACACCAAAACAACAAGAGAAGGTATTTCCGTTGCAGCAGTAATAGTGAAAGTGAGGAAAAAGTCCAAGCCAAGATTTTCTGAGAGTCTCGTGATCCCGTCGAATACTATCGCTACACCCATAAACGTCAGGATCAGGCAAACCACCATGATGCCCAACGACGGTGTTCTGAATATAGTCAATATGCTGTCTTCTTTGTGGTTGTTTTTAGCAGCCACAGTCTTGAAAATTGGAAAACGATTAAAGTTATAGCTTTAGCATAAATACTTATGCAAAGTACAAATTGTGATACTGAAAAACGATTTTGTTCTTTCGGTAAGGGTGGCAATGAAAGAAACCAACAATACATATCAAAAAGTTAACAATAGATAGATCATGAAAGCTTTTTTAAATATTTCACTATGGGAGAAAATATAGAGTATTCTTTTTATTATAATGATAGGAAAATGATGATAGGAATTATGTTACGAACACTTACAACAAAGTCGTCAAGTACATCCTTTGGGATTTGGGTTTTATTGATTTTTTCGAATTTCTTGAGATTACCTAATGTTTTGTCCATTTTTCCTTTACTAATTGACCATCTAAAAACATAAAATACATTAAAATTGATTATGAAAATATGTAGCGCATCCCTTTCCGAACATTCCCTTTAAAGTGAAATTTATCTCTATATATAATAAGACAGTAAAAATATTTTGTCTGTACATTTAGTAATTTTGACTGAAATGGATAGAGGGACACTTAAAAATAATAATAGAAAGCAAAAAGATTTTTTTTGCATTTCTTTTCTGTCTGTCAGTCTGTCTATC